>JADLZL010004216.1:0-75756 GCA_015844335.1 Chrysopogon serrulatus
GCCAACTAGCTTATATAGCCCCCATTCAAACAAGTGAACCGTTACCCTCTAAGTGGTGCTGACTCGGGAGCGTCGAACGCTCAGACGCCCCTCATCGGACGCGCCCGACGCACACACCGGAGCCACACAAAGACGCCACATGTCCCATTTTGAAAAAAGACCGTTGCCCGCACAAACGGCTAGCTAAGGTCGAAGCACCGAACGCTTAGATGGCCCTCATCTGACGCGTCCGATGCACGACATCTCTCACAAACCTCACGCGTCGATGACACTAATGGGACGCAGGCCGAGCCACCGGACGCAGTCCAAAGAGGTCTAGAACCTCGCACACACGCATCGAACGCGTCCGACGGTGTGGCACCGGACGTACCAGCGTCCGATGACTACACTGCACGCACTCTGACAGCAAACTGCTTTGCACCAGACGCGCATGCATATTGACATCGGACGCTCCGATGCACATACTGTGCAACGTCAAACTCCACAGGGTCATCAGATGTGTCCGACGCTTTGGGACCCAGCGTCTGATGCCCCTGTAAGTGCTCCTTTCACTCCAAAAATCGCCAAGTCCTACCTCGCAAGCTCGACGGGAGGGGTTTACACCCAAAACCCCATCTACCCTTGCTCTCATGTGCCAACACCAAAGCGTCTCACCACTTGTGCTTGTGTGTTAGCATTTTCAAATGAATTTTGTAAGAGTTAGATAGCTCACTAGGTTACTAATGCATATGCAAAGTCATTGCTCACCCAGTGGCACTTAGATCACTGATATTGCACGACATCGCCCCTCTTAATAGTACGGTTATAAATTCTAAACCCGCCGTTATCTTCTCTACTTGTCTACGGCCAGTGAAACGGAAATGTCCTAGCATATACCTTTGCCTCTAGCTTTCCATTCCGCTCCTCGTCTTTCTTTATCTTTAAGGGTGGCACTTGATCACTTGTGGTTACTTCCATCACCTTGATCTCCACTCCACCACTTGACTTGGACCTCCTCTTCTCTAACGCTATATACTTAGCAATAGGGTTAGTCCTAGGTTTCATCAATTAACTAAAACCAAACTAGGGCTTTCAATCGGCCTCAACATCACAGGACAGACCAATCCTTATACTTTGCTGGTCAAACCTGCGCTATAGGCGTTTCAATGCAAACAACAAATATCTGGTTGGACTTTAATGAACAGATATCTGAGTATGATTTGAGTTGAAAAAAACATCCATATGCCTAACCGAGGTCATGCAGATAGAATTCCCTTACTTGTCTTTTGTTGCCAAAGATTATTTCCCATCCCTGTGATGACTCAACCTTTCTTTTTGCAAACACATATTTGCATTACATACTCACTGCTGCTATTTGTTTCCTTTTTATCTACGCTACACAGAATTGGAGAAAAACATAATACATATTTGCATTACATACTCACTGCATTCCTGTGGACAAATAATAATGTGGCGCTGCACATTTCTTTTTATGTTGCTTGCTTCTATGGCATGACTCAATTTTCAAACCGATGCAACCTCCTTGTGAGATAAAACAACACAGGTCCATGTTTTAGACAGCCATTTTTTTCTAAGATCATAGCATGCCATTTATGGTCATCATTTATAGTGTTGTACACATCAAACCTGCCTTTTGTCCCTATATAATCTATGATCAGTTCACCTGCCTTTTGTTCCTATATAATCTATGATCAGTGCACACAATATACAGCAGCAATTAGTTCTTGTACAATTTTCGATACCCTCTGTGTGACTGTCCTTCATGTGCAAGTAATCTGTTCAATATGAATATTTATTCAGTGTGTATGTTCTATATAAAAGATAGATTTGGATTTAATTGCTCCAGGAGACTTAGATGGTACCGTACCAATGTAGCTGCAGCAACAGCTCTAACATATTACCGGTGTGCAGCTACCCAGACCTACATCGATTTATTATCTGATTCATAGTGTTCTTGCCATTAGTTGTGCTACTCTAATTATTAATTTGGCCTATCATCCACAAAGTTTACTATTTCATCAGTTATAGCTAACAGATGTTCAGAAAACAGACATTAATTATGTATCAAGCCCAATGTGCTTGCTGAAAGAACAAAACAATCCTTTTTAATTGAGCTTCAAATTTGTTTGCAGCAGATGTTTGTTATTACAGATCATTTTCCAAGCAAAGTCAAGGCTTCATTTTAGTTATGCCAAGTTAGATATTGCCAAAATTGTGTCCTTTCTCCGAGGCTTCTTGTGTGTGTAACAAAGATTTTTCATTCTTCCTAGACTATCTTCGATCCTACCTTTCAATCCTACCTCGAAATGCATGTAGCATTTTAAATTAGCACATTCGAAGTATGAAACTTTGCTCCTCTAAACTCTTTATATGGCTACCTGATATGTTCCTACCATAGTCAACAATAATATCCACATTTTTTTCATAATTCTTGATGGTTGGAATTATTGTTAGTCTTTTCTTCCAGCTTACATGTGTAGCCTACAAGAAAAAGTAATTGGAATAGTTTGTTCTCCTAACCAGTACCCCTCATAGATTGTCAGTTGTTCCTGTCTCAATGTTTTACTTGCTTTTGTACATGCCAGTGAATCTCAAATAAGTTCATATGCTCATTGCAAGGAAAAAAGATTTTAGGTCCTGTCTACTCATATTGTCAGATTGATTTCTTTTTAGTTGCCCTATACAACTTCAGTTTGATTTCATGCATTTCTTTGAGAATGCCTGCAATTGCAGAATTGCAGATGGCCATACCATGATGCATTATAGCCACTGCAGAAGGACGAACACAGGCAGAAAGGGAAAAAAACAAGATACAACTGAAGTGAGTGATGCGGACACTACAAAATTAGCTAGGTAAAATCAGTCTCCATCAACATCTCACATGTTATACTATACGTCACGTTATCATAGTCATAGTGACAGCAGCATTGAGCCATACTTACAATGCACATATCACTTTGCCAAATATGCATTTGTATAGGAAACGCCTCCGCCTTTTTAGAAAAGGGAATATATTAATATTCCAGCTTCTGCATCGACTAATGCATATGGTTGTTCCTTATTATAAACCAGGGAGAAACAATCTAGGGAATCTCAAAAATAAAGTTTTGAGCCATAAAGAAAACAATAAACACTTCCAAAACACCAACTAAAAAGTAAGTCTATTGGAAAAATCGGTAGTATCTCACGAACACCTCCATCGCTAGCTTGTCTCAATAGTCCTACATCCCATCTTCATCATATGGCGATCCTCCTCCTCCTTCTGTAGTAAGGACCAGGACCTGGTCCAGTAGGTGCTAAGACCTTGTCAAACACGATGTCGTTTCGAGTTAGCCAAATCGCCCAACAAAATGCACTTGCACCCACAAGAATCTGAGACTTCAGTTTTCTATCTATTCCTTCCAACCAGTCCGTAAACAAATTGTGTACACTAGTTGGAGGTCTTAGATTGAAGGAAACATGAACAGTTCTCCACACCAATTTAGCAAAATGACAATCAAAAAGTAAGTGTTGTATAGTCTCATTTGAAGAACAGAAACAACACTTTCTATCTCCTTGCCAGTGTTGCCTTGCTAAATTATCCTTGGTTAAGATTACTCCCTTATACAAATACCACAAGAAAACTTTGATTTTGAGAGGTAATTTAAGTTTCCAGATTAAAGTGTTATATGGTATAGCTTCTGCTCCTAACAAGGCTCTGTACATGGAATTGACTGAAAATAACCCATTTTGATGTAACTCCCACACAAAGCGGTCCCTTTGGTTTGTTATTTGTACATCTGCAACCATAGCAACCACGTCGTGCCATGCTTGTAGATTAACTCCTACTAGAGATTTCCTGAAAGCTACATTTAACGGTATTGTAGACATTACTAAACTTACAGACGTACTTTTTCTCCTAACAATATTATAAAGTGCGGGAAAGAGCAATTTTAGTGGGCGCGGTCTTACCCAAGCGTCCTCCCAAAAACGCACTTGAGACCCGTCACCTAGATCAAACTTACCCAACGAGAGGAATTCTGCCTTGACATTCATGAGGCCACACCAAAACTGAGAATCCCCGGGCATATATTGAACCTGTGTCAATGTTTTGTCCCTTAAATATTTATTCCTAAGTAACTGTTGCTAAACCATAGCAGACTGAACAGGCTACGTCGCCCTTTTGCTCATGATTATAGTAATGCGTGTACTCAGACCATGAACTAGGAAATCGGAATGAATCGTACTGTATGTGCTTAGGCTATGACCTACAACATGTAAACTAAGTTCTTATCTCCGCCATGCCACTCCGTACACTGTCCAGGCATGAGAAAGTTTTAGCTTTTGTGATCTGGACGCCCAATTATTAGCTTTTGTAACTTCCTGTATATATGCTATTTGTTAGGTCATGTTGCTGTGAACATTCCGCTAGCTTTGTAATGAAATATCACTCTTTCCTGAGGATTTATCAGAATGTTGCTCTATCATCTATTATGATACTTGCTTGGCATAAACAATGAAAATTGCACAGACATTTTCTACAGTATAATAGTATGGAAAAGAGCAAGAAAACACAAGGCCCAATTATGCCCACCCAGAAAAAAAAATACCAAATGGCCCACCTAATTTACAGAACTTTTGGCCCATTACAGATTTTAACTAAAACAACCCATCACATAACAGCCCAATCCATCAACAACCCAGGCGCTCAGCTCAACTGCGCGGGCGTGATCTCCTAGTGAGTCTTGCATGCCGGGCTGAACTGTTGAGCTACAGGAGATTTCACCACGTTTAGAGATCTCTATAGATCCATAGCAAAAGTTATAGAAAAGCCAAAACACCTTGTACCTTAAAACAAATGATATATAAACTACTCTGATCCATACTAATAATGCAATTAAATTTGAAACGAATAAAATACAAACTACTTGGATCCATACTATTACACAAGCTGGGTTTTTTTGGCGATAAGTCTTTATTGTGCAACTTTACATGAGAATACTCGGTTTGAAAGTAAGACACAAGATGCAAAAAACAACCACGCCACACCAGTTAAACTGGAGAACCGGCCAGACCCGTTTGCAGCCACTATTTCTGGATGAAAGCAAACTAAAGCTCGATAAAAATAGCAAACTAAATTTCCAAGGATCGCATCACGTCCAAAAAGGTTCAGCGAATTGGAGGCAGTTGACGAGCTGAGGTCATCGATTCACCGTCAGAGCTTTCTAGAACATCTGCATGAGCTCGCGATGCCACGAGCTCGCGATGCCGCTAAGTGAGCATAGTATGCCGGTGGAGCTACACAGAAATAACAAGCTGTAAGTACAATGAACCAGCAAAATGTAGCCAACTTCTTGGCTTTGTCGTTTGTCCAATTAAGCTTTGTCAAGTCAAGTAATTGAAAATGCAAATAAAACACAAATCACCAAGAAACAATCAAAGCAGGTGACTACTCACCCATTGATACCTCTGGTTGGGCCCAACGAACACGGCTGCATGTTTCGCCAATAAAGTGTCAGATGCATACTGATTGTTGGTCAAAGTACAGTTGCCACATCAAGTGAATCTACAACTTACTTTGTGCAGAGATTGGTGCAAAGAGACTGAAGTTCACCAGCATCATATTCGTTTTCATCATGAAGGACCCGATAGGTAACTGTCCTACTTCCCTGAAAGGAATGTATTCAAATATTTACAATCAAACAATCAAAGCTAAAGTATTCTTAGGAAGCAAGAAAAAGATGTACTTTACCCCCAAAACGGGATGGCTACAAGAGCACTCAAACTTTGTAGAACAACTATCTTCACCAACAGCAGATTCTGCGGACCAAGGGAAAAGGAAGGGAAAAATCAGTCACCAAAGCACCTTCATCATCAGTAAAAGAAGGCAACTAAACATACTAACCAGCTCGTCCAACAACCACATATGTGATTGGCAGCGTACTCGTGAATATAGAGGTGCAAGCCTTTTATATCAAATCAAAGTACAAAACTGATAAAATGGTTAGGTAAAAATAAAGACACAAAGATAAACCAGAAAATATACAAACCTTCTGTATTGCGTCTATTTCTTGAGACAAAACGAAGCTAAGTTGACCTTCATGCACACCATTTCTGTGCAAATTAATGCATTGTTAGCACATTTCAATGAACTGGACAAAAAGATCAAAGGGATAACAGTCTTCCTAACCTGAAGAAGATTATTCGACAAGGCAATATCTTTGTTTTCTTGTAGAAAATAAGAAGAGAACGCCTGTAAAAAAAAGAAACATTAGTGCCCAAAAAGGAAATTGTGACAATAGAAACATTAGTGCCTAGAAAGGTACATGTGACAACAGGTATACATTACATATAGCAAACACAATTTTACTACTTCCTACATCCTAATTTATAGACGTTTGACTTTTTTTGACTTCAACTTTGACCACTCGTCTTATTCAAAAAAATTTGCGCAAAAACATTCAAATTTAAGTTATTCTTGAAAAATTTATATTAATAAAACAAGACACAACAAAAAAAACGATATTTTGCATAATTTTTTGAATAAGACAAGTGGTCAAATTTAGTGACAAAAAATTCAAAACGTCTTATAATTTGGGATGGAGGAAGTAGTTACTATGCATAAAAATATTAAGTACAAAGGGATCCCTAAGCAAAATTACCTGACCATGCTTTCCTTCATTTCATTTTCATTGTGCAGATTTTTTATGATGTCTTCCTCATATGGTTGCTCAGCTACAAGAGCACTATACCTGCTAGATACAGGCCAATCAAATGTTGCCACCACCTGCATGAATGCACCAAAATATGATTGGCCAGTGGAAGGTGTAACAGATGTACAACTACAACAGGAAAAGCAGATTGGATCAAGGAGATGTTAGATACAGGAAGGAGACATACAGACGCAATGGATATATTTGAATCACGAAATATATCAGCTCCAAAAACAATTGTAGGGTCGTCTTCTTTCACGAGAAAATGGCATAACAAAGTTGCGCGGAAGAACATCAGCATCACGCCTTACAACCCGATGAAGAAAATCAAAACATTATTTATTTCATTATTACCATTTTATTTTTATTGTTATTTTTTTTTGGGGGGGGGGGGAGATGACAATAATCACAATATATCACAGGAAAAAAAAAAACCTTGTCATTTATTTCATAAGCAGTAGTCTTGAGATAGACCTTGCTCGGGTTCCTAGCAACCTCGAGGCGAACAACATTGATATACAAATCCAAGTTTCTCACACACCTTTTCACTTTTGCCTGCAAATTGCACATTTGATTGTCAAAAAAAACACACACGCATCTGATCAATCAATCAATTATTTCAATACCATATGTTTCATCCCCAACTTCTTTGTCTGGCAAAATTACAAACAGAAGTCCTATTTCTTGTCCATGTACGCCAAAGATTTGTGAGATCGTGTCATGCATATGCCAGAGAGTGTCTTCTACATCGATTGGGAGAACCAGGCTTTACATGGACAGAATGTGTTGCCATTGGATAAAATCCCTACAAGTTATTAGAAGTCAAAGTCAGAAGATGTGCAGTTTGTGATTTATTTAAATGCACGAGCCAAGAGTGGAAGAACTATACCATTCCCATGTCAATACAAGTCCCTATTAGCTTCTTTAAGAATTTTCTTGTCTCTTTCAAACTCATTGAAAAACTTATATATGCCCAGCTTTTCACGTTTCCCATTCCATTAGCCTAATATGTAATAATGTATAAAATAATAAATATGCATGAGGATACATCTTTTATAAGAGTACAAGGACTGGAAACAATAGTATATGAATGGAAGCAGAGTTGAATAAGAACATAATACAATACAATGTATTAATCTGGTTGCTATGCTCCCCGTGCCCAAGATGTAATAGTTACCTAGACTAGATTTGACCATGCTTGTCAACTATTCATCGACGATATTTGGTTATCTGCTTTGAACACATTATGTTTTTGTGGCTTGCTCATATTTGATTCTGTTTTTGAACATTATGTTTCTCTCTTCTTTGCTCACATTGTTTTAAGTTGTCTTTGAAGTACTTTATATTGCAAATTCAAACCATAAATATATGTTGGATATATTCTAGAGTGGCACAAGCACAAGCTACTGCACACATATCATCCGGAACTATAATTCATAATTCAATTGAGCATGCATGATGCTATGTTTGATGAAACTTAAAAAAAAAACAGCTATAAAAATTGCTACTACCATAAAATAGCTATTAAAATTGCTATTACCATTTTCCATATTTAAGGATATATATAAACGTTAAATGGCAATCATAGGTTTGTTTTTGGAAAAACTGTCATAAAATCATAAGTTATAACGAGATTTTACAAATCTATATCTATAATCTATTAACCCAATATAAAATTTTGGGTCCATGTTCAATTCAATTTCGAATTCTGACTTTCTTTTTTTATTATTATTATTAATGATCAACAGAGCTAGCAATACCTGAAAGAGACTACGGTGGATAGACTCCATCTCATCAATAGAACCATGAAATCGACCATCACTATCTGTGGGCAACTCATCTCAGACTTTGCCTCACCATCACTATCTGCGGACAGCTCATCTTGAGACTTCGGCCTCATCAACAGAACCAGGAAATCCATCACTATGACCATGAAATCGACCATCACTATCTGTGGGCAACTCATCTTCAGACTTTGCCTCACCATCACTATCTGCGGACAGCTCATCTTCAGACTCAGCCTCATCAACAGAACCAGGAAATCCATCACTATGTGTTGATCCTCCATCTCCACCTTGTTCTTTGTCACTGCTATAATCTTGTGTCTCATCATCCGAGACATTGGAAGATCTTGGTTCATCCAACCATAATTCCTGGAAGCCTCCATCTCCTCCAATCTCCTTATCTCCTAACATGGCCTGGTTAAGAAACTGTAACCAAGAGGATTCTTGTAAACTAAAAAGGAAAAGAAAATGGCATCAAACAGGACCTTGTCCTTTATTGGTAAACTAAAATGAAAAAGGGAATGGCATCGAACAGGACCTTTTCCTTTATTTCCAATGCAGTAATGCCAATATATTCATTGCTCCGCCTCTTAACATCATAGGAATAACATTCATGATATATGACTCCATGTTCATCACAGAAGATTCTAATATTCGAACGAGTCGCACTTAACATTTCATTATCCCCTGAAAAAATCGCAGATACAACATTCACCAACTGAACAAAAAAACTGAAGGTACATCTGACACAAACAATAACTTCCTTACCCTCACAAACACGTGGCAGAACTACAAGAACAAGCTGCACCATCTTTCCTTCAATTTCAAGACATCTAAGTAAAGGCGGCCAAATTTCAAGAAGAACCAGAACATTCTCAGATTCAAACATTCTGGGCCATAGAGTGCATCTTGGATGAGGGTAAAAATCCTGTTCAATTGATATTTAAAGTCAGCAGATGTATCGTATCAGGTTATGTTAATACATTAGTCAAGGAAATATATAGAATAGGACCTTACCATTCCAATGACTCCACCCTTGCATACGAGATCTTCTATGAAAAATATAAACTCCTCGGGATTCACATATTCAGTAAGATGCTTACTAGATGATAAACATACAGACACCCAGTCATGCACCCGTACTCCTCCTTTAACTTAGGAAAAAGGTAGTTCATGCCTGATCATGATGATGATGAGAGTAAGGAAACATTTAATCCCTCTGGTCATAATAAGGAAACATTTAATCCCTCTGGTCATAATAATACAGTGATATAGTCCATTAATAGGAATAACATGGTATGACACTTTTTGACAAGCTATAAATTAATTATTAATTATCTTAGAAAAGGTTATACATTATGAATTTCACAGTGAATCATGCTTTCGAGTATTGATAATCAAAAGCTAAATATCATGAATAATATATTTGTGATAAAAAATGCATTGCTCAAAAGAACTCTGGAGGCTATGTAATGTAATAATATCATCATCATAATTAGGAAAGGAGAGTGGAGAAGCAGGGAGGAAAATTTTACCGTCGTGCAGTAAGGTCTGGAACGGTTCTGGCAAGATGGTCGTCAACTTCAAGCTTGCGGCGCCGTCAGGGCCTCTCCTTTTCATGGCCCGGCCTCTCCTTTTCATGGTCAGGCCTCTCCTTTTCATGGTCGGGCCTCTCCTTTCCATGGTCTGCTCACGGAACTGGATGGGCCTCCTATCTATCGGCAACCCTTCCATGGTCTGCTCACGGAACTGGATGGGGCTCCTATCTATCGGCAACCCAACATTGCGGGATTCAGTGGGATTGCCCACCCCGATGGGCAGCTTCTTGTCGTCCTCGTCTCCCTTGATGCGGATCTCCAGCGGCGCCGTCAGATAATCCTTCTCCAGGTGCTCTTCCCACTTCATCAGCCGCTCCTTCCACTTGTTCTTCGCCAGGTAGTAGTAGTCCACAATATTCGGCATAGCCGCAGCAGTCGAACGCACCCCGCTTAGGGTATAGAGAGGAATAGGATGGTGAAATTTTCATCGATCTGGATGATAGCGAGCGCACCCCACCTAGGGTTTAGAGAGGAATAGGATGCGGAAACTCAATTTCCTTGGATCTTGACGATGCGTGTCTGTTCTGCCTTTATTATGCGTGCGGCTCAGCGACGCTCCCACCACGGTGGGGAAAGCGAAAACAGTTCTCGAATCGGATGTCAAAGCCCATGTCGTTTCCTGATCCCGGAAAACCCACGGCCCAATCTTCTTCTTACAAAATCCAGTTTACCTCCCAAAACCAGATCCCTCAAAAATCAAAACAGTGCCTTGACGACCCTCATGGTACTGCGGGCGCCACGTCGGATGTGGGCCCAAGCTGAGGCAGCCAAGGTTGAATCATAAAAGTAATTAGGGTAATTCCCGTTATTTTAATCTCCATCTCCCGCGCCCACACCTCCTTCCCTCCCTCCTCTCCTCGCCGCGCCACCTCCCCCCTGCGCCGCCCTTTGCCACGCTGCCGCCTCCGGGCCGCCGGGGCCGCCGCCCCAAGGCGCCGCCCCCTTCCCTCCTCCTTCTCCTTCCCCGATCCACTAGCTCAATCCACCCTCCCCGCCACGTGTGTTACAATACATAACGTACTCAAAATTAAATGTGCCGCGGTCGTTCTTACTCGCATCATCCAAAGCAAACATAAAAACAATGAACAAGAAAGAAAATATGAAAAAAACATATAATATTTGTAGTAGAAAGTTTTAAAATGGGAACACTAAAAATAGCATCAATATGTGCCAAAGGATAAAAGCATAGCGGAACATGATATTTATTGTTGGGATTGTTTCTGAAAGGGAAAAAGGAAGTTGTGCGAAGATGACATAAGAAAGATCCGACCTTTTGTCAATCAAAAGATAAAAAACCGACATGAACATGTCACCGTGAGCCCTCCACGATGAGCGCGATGCGCAAGACACGTCACTAAAGGAGTCTTATCGGCAGCACAATACACAGGCGAGATCTCTTGAAACCCTAAACCCTGCTACATGTCCAAGAGGGACCCTGTCAGCGCGTGTGCAGCTATGGGCTTCCCTAGCCGGTCTAAGTATTCTAGGGCTCCACCATCGTTGAAGCAATGAACATCGAAAAAAAGAATGGGAACAAATAGTACAAACTAGAGAAGTATGATAAAAGATAAAAGATAAATTTATATTGACAGGTTGGATTGTGTTTTAATTGGCTATCACTCTTTACATTTAAAGAGCGGTTCTTCCTTCTATGTGCTAAATCTCTATGGTGCACGTACAGGAACCACGATCAGCAACTAAGAAGATGTTTCGAGTCGGTGGTCGTTCGTTCAGAGATCCCCGAATCCAGATCATGGTGGTGGTGATCATCGGCGGACTTGCGTTTCCTTTTTTTAGATGGAAAAAGTTTCCATTAATACACCGATCCAGACAAATCGCTGGACAATAGCAGTTGTACAGATTCAGGCAATTGGTCCTGCCACAGCATAGAACCACTTTCACCTCAAAAAAAAGCATAGAACCACTTTTACAGTTTAATCCTATAGCTGCTAATGTATGAGCAACTTTATTACAAGCCCTAGGGCAGTGAGAGATAGTACAAACATTAAAATCAAATAACATTTTAGCTCTAATCTCTCTAAACATCATACTAAGAGGAGATCTACAAAACACTGGTTCTTAATAGTTGTTGGGTTGCACCAACACAACCTCGTCGCTTTCGCGGACACACAAACGAATGCACAAAAGAAAACGAACTTCGTGTCGATACTTTCGCTCAGGACGAAGGCCTGAGGGCAACAAGTCACAGTGGAATTCGGACTTCGGCCGGCAGGCTAGAAGCGCACTGGACCAGCCTCAGTCTCCCCGCTTTACAGACATCCCCTAGGTTCAATTTATAGGGAATCGACAACGCACACTGTCGGTGTTTTAGGAATACTAACAAGTAAATTTATCTAGATTGCGTGCCTTAGCTCGATGGCTTTGCTCAAGTGGACACAAGAGAGTTATAATGGTTCGGGCAGGAAGAGCCCTATGTCCAGTGAATGGGAGTCGTGTTACTTGAGCTCTTGTTTGTAGTAGGGGTGTACAAACAGGCGAGAGAGAGATGGGCTCTCAGGTCTCTGAGTGCATTGAATGCAGGTGCTCGTGGAGTGATTGTTCTCTATCGTCCCCTAAAGGAGGTCCCCTGCTCTCCCTTTTATAGTTCAAGGGTGAGCAAGGGCGTACAAGTTATGGTTTTCCTCATCGAGTAAGTCCCGAGTCTTGTTCGGCAGAACGGGAAGATCGGGTTTCGTTCTGCTTCTTCCGGACAGCAGGGTCCCGGCTGATGTATGTACGGGTGCCCGGGTCCGGCATGGCGGGGCTGTACCGTGGCTTCCACGTGGTTCCCGTTTCGCCCGGGTCCTGCTTCCTGGCTGGTACCTTCCCTGTTCCTGACGGTACGACAGGCATGGTGCAGCTGGCTTTTATGCGGGTCAACTGTGGCGCGACATCATTCCTGTGCTTCCTGACACCCGTGGAGAACGGAGAGGGTGGGGGTCCCTGGCGCTGCGGGTTACTGTTCCCGTTTCATCATGGCGTGGTGGCGTGCTCACGTGCCTGGCATTATCCTGGGCCGTGTCAGGTCGTACCTTACCAGGGAGTGGTTGAGTTCATCCTTATCTTCAGGCGAGTGTGTGGTCTAAACCGTGGTCTGCTCTTGGGAATGACGCAGCGCTCTCGGGCGTGTCGTGGTGCCTTCGGGCGAGTCGGTCGTCACTCGGGGAGGTGCTACGCCCTCGGCGGTCCGAGAGGGGGCGCTCTCGGGCGAAGCGAGGGCCTAGCGGGTGGTGCTTTGGCTCTGGCCTACTCCACGCTTGGGCTTTCCCCATTCATGGGCTTGGGGCCGTGTTTGCGTTTTTGGTGGGTGGCCCAGAGGCGTCTCTTTTATCGAACCCCGTCAGTAGCCCCCGAGTCTCCGTGGGAGAGGGCCGAGACTCTTCCTTTGGGACTGAATCTTCTCTCCTGCCACGGGGCACGCTAGTTTCTTCTTTGGCATGTTCTCCGGTGGGAGTGCTGAGGCACTGGCCGGTGTAGCCCCGAGCCTGTGGAGGAGTGGATGCTCCTTCAGAGGCTGAGTTGTTCCTTCTTTGGCGTCTGGGCGGGACCCATATTTTTCTGCCCCCTCTGCTTGCAAGTCCCGGCGCTCTAATTGGGCCTAGCGGGATAGGGGGCCATGATGTTGTTCTATGATTTGACGGCACGGCGTTGGACGTGTATATCCTGGAGGCCCAACGGCGCGTATTTGCCCCACAGGCGGGCCCCTCCGTCCCTTCCCTATCGTGGGAGCGCGCGGTGTGTGCGTTTGGCGTTTTCTGTTCGTCGTGGCCCCTTGCGTTGTGGCCGTTGGCCACGTGGCATGGAGCGTAATCATTTCATGGTGGACTCTTGTCACGGTGGCACACGCACGACGCTCTGTTCGGGCTCACATGTTGCCTTTTCTTCCTCGAAGAGGGTGGGCCGCAGTCCATTCTTGGGAAGCTGCGGGGACGCGTGGTTTATTTACTATTGCGGCGCTGCGTACGAAGCGTCGCGCGCGTGTCGCGGGGGATCTGGACTAGAGTTCTCCTCGCGGGGTCTGTCCTCCCTCCTTATAAATAGCCGTCCCAGGGAACACTGTAGCCGCGCCGTCTCTCCTTCCTCCGTCTTCGCTTGCTTCCCTAAGTCTTCGATGGATCGTGGAAAGCGCCCTGCCGATGACCTCCCGGAGGAGGAGGGCTCCCAGCGTCGCCGCCGCGCCCTGGGGTAGCTTCTCGCGCTCTCCTATGTCTTTGCATCACTCATGGCTTCCTCGTTCTAACTCCGGCTTTGCTTTTGTCGCGGTTTTGCAGTGTCGCTCCCCGCGCGTCTCTCCCTCCAGTCCTCCCGAGGCGGGCACCCTCGGGGCTGGGGTTTTCTCCCTACGTCCCCTTGCTGGGGGTGCCGTTGACGGGGGTCCAGGAGCTCCGTGAGAGCCTGGACGCGGTGAACGTGGCTCTTCATGCCGCCGACGTGGAGGCCATGGGGCTCCGTGACCAGTGGGAGGCGGCCGACACGCGGGTCGTGGAGCTGGAGGCTCCAAGCTCTCCGCCCGGCGGTCGATGCCGTGGTGGGGCTTGTGCGAGCGCGGGGTGACTCCGCGTGGAGTGCTTGCTTGACGCCCCCGAGCGCATTCGGTGTCCGGCCGAGCAGGGTCCATCGGGGGGGCCGCTGCGGGGCCGACGGCGGCGGCAAGCAGTCCGTTCTAGGCACGACCTCCGTCCGTTCGTGGGGTTCCCCTCCGGCACGAGTGCAGTGGACTACGAGGAGCTTGCCGAGCAGTTCGATGATGCTGCGGAGGCCGTCCTCATCGAGGTCCCTGCGGAGCAGGTGCTCAGCGAGCTCCACTTGGACGTTCCTCTTAGTTCGTCGTGGCAGGCGTGCGAGGACCGCCCCGGGCGGCGGCACGGGTGCATCGTGGAGATGTTAGTCCGGTGCACCGCGTCCCTTTTTTCTTTTTGTTGATCTTTCGTGGTTGCCTGGCCATTGGGCCCTTGGTCTCTTCTGACCGTTTGCCTGTAATCGCGTCGTGGACCAGATGGAATTAATCGTGCTTTCGTTTATTTTCTTGATCTATTGTTATTTTGCTTAGCCTCTCGCACGTTGGAGGAGTGAGCTGTACCATGCTTCCCTCAGTGGTAGAGCTCATGGCGCTCGGTGAGTTACAAACGGATACGTGCGCTTGAAGCTCCGAGCCGCGTCAGCGGAGGCTCGGTCGGGACCAGCTGGCGGTAAACTTCAAATTCTCAAGAGCCGGGTTCGGATGACTCTCGGGACCGTCGGACGGGTCCCGGGGGCTCGCTGCCTCTCTCCGCTGAGATGTCATGAACCTTTTCTGAGATATGCGCATGGTTAAAGAAACCCTCGGCGTTCAGGCGCTCTCAGGTGAAGGCCTGCTTCGTGGGCCTAACTTTTTCCATCCCTCACTCGGTTGCGGCCCCTGAGCGACTGCAGAACCCCGTGATGGGCCAGTCTTCAAACTTTGGGGCGTTGTGGGCCTGGCCCGTGTCTCGACCGTGCGGTCTGTCTCGGCCGGGGACGTCGCATCGGTTGTCTGGCGCTGCTTTTTAGGCCGCCCTGACGGGGGAGACGTGTTCTCTGATTTTCACGGCGTCAGGGGGGAACGTGGGTTCGTGCGGCCGTAGTTAATGCAAGGCAGGGTTTCCGATTTCCACGCCCCCTACCTTCTAACGCCGCCCTTTTCTCTCACCTTTCAAAACCGCCGGGGCGTTCCTTCCGCCTTCTACCCTGCGGTTGTTGCGGAAAAAACCCCCTCGCCTTTGTTTGCTGCGCTGCCGTCTTCGTCCTTGCGCCCTATCCATCCGCTGCCTCCGTCTCGTCCTCTTTCCCGTCTGTCGCCCCCGTCTATCTCCGCAGGAATCGTCATGGCCGACGGCAACGAGCCCTAGTCTGGGTCAGAGGTCCGTGCGTCGCGCGTGAAGGGGCTAATGAGGAAGGGCCTTTTCCCCGCGGGGGAGGAGGGCTCGGATTGGATCATCCCCGGGGAAGAGATCGAACCGAACCCGCCGGAGGGCTTCGTGGTGGCGTTCCTCCCTTTCTACGAGCGGGGATTTGCCACGCCGGCTGGCAAGTTTCTCCGGACCCTGCTGGGGTACTATGAGATCGAGCTCCAGCATCTGGCCCCCACGGGGGTCCTTCACATCACGGTTTTCGTCGCACTGTGTGAGGGCTTCTTCGGGGTGGAGCCGCACTTCGACCTGTGGCGGCGCTTCTTCCGCCCGACGTTGTTCACGAAGACGACATCGGAGAGGGGGGGCGTCCGGCGAGGAGCTTCCATGTTCCAATGGGCTGCTGTAGCGTTCGGCTCCGGAGTTCCCTCCCTTCCTCCTACCTGAAGTTTGGCAAGGCCTCCTCCAACAAGGGATGGCACCGGGAGTGGATCTACATCAAGAATGATCCCAACGCCCCGCTCCCGGTGTACACCGGGCGGTACATCACCAAGGAGCCGACGAGTTGGAAGTGGAGGGTGCCCGAGACGCAAGTGGGCGACCTCGATGTGTACATCCGGGGCCTGCAACGCCTGATCTCGAAAGGGGTCACCGGCGAGGGCGTGATTGGCATGTTCCACAAGAGGAGGGTCGCGCCCCTCATGCTCCGCCGGTTGCATCTGTGGGAGATGGTCCACGACGCCGACCTTACGGGAACGGTGCTGGCGGACGGTGAGCTCGTGAACTCGGAGATCGCGGCGCGGATCCGGGACGTCACCAACATCAAGACCTCCGACACCTCCTTCAGATACCCCATCCCTGGCTACCCTCCGCTGCGGCCGGACTGGGGGTTCATCGAGCTGGTAAGTTCCTGCTTTGTCTCCCGTCGTTTGCTTTCCGTTCTTCGCATCTTATCGTATGGGTTCGGAAACCGTCGGTGATCAGAGGGGCGAGAACACCTTCCGTCCCTCCGTGTGGAGGCGCCTACCGGAGGATGCGGCAACGCAAGACGGCTAATTGCGCCAGCTCGGGCGAGCTCGGCCGACGAGGGAGGGCCGCCAGGAGGCGGGAAAGGAGAGCAAGGAGGGCCAGGAGAACCGAGGACCATGCGAGGAGGAGGAGGAGGGGGAGCATGTCTCTACGACCGAGTCCGAGGGGGACACGGATGATGATGACGACGAGGACCTTGGTGGGGCATGGCTTGGCTACGTGGTAGACGCCCCGTCGGACCTCGAGTTTTTGGCGTCGGGAGAAGACCCTCCGAATCTGACTCGTATCCATGGCATGGTCAGGCGGGATTCCCCGAGCGCGTCGATTCTCGGGGAGGCTCGTCCGAGGGGGTGCGTGACTCGGAAGTGCTTGGTCCCGAGCCTTCGGCCCCTCCGAGTCCCCCGGGGAAGGCTCCCGTTTCGTTAGACGTGGCTACCGGACCGTGTCCCCGTTCGGGCGCCTGCTCGGAGCGCGCCGGAGGGAGCGCCAGGCTCACAGGGCAATCCCCAGAGGAAACGCCGGGCGTTCGCGTCGGGGTGAGTTCACCGTCATTACTTCTGCATCCTTGTCGCGTTGTCGTCCTTGGGACACCGTTGGACTTACGTTATTTGTGTTTTGCTGCAGGTTGGCGAGCAAGGTTGTCTCTCCGATGTTGGCTCCGTCGAAGCGGCTTCGCCGGGCATTGGGCTCGGAGAGCGTGACTTCCCACTGGAAGACGCGGGCCGCCCGGGCGTGACTCCTCCTAGGTTGTCACCTCTACCCTCCACCGAGCCGTCGGGCGGATGGGGGCCAGGGGGGCCATCGGTGGAGCCGGGCAAGGGGGGAGGAGGTCGGCCGAAGCAAGCAAAGGCGAGGAAGCCGGAGCCGGGCCGGGCGAGGGCATGATCGGGCGAGGGTAGCGCTGGCGCGAGTGTTGACCGCGCCATGGTTTCGGAGGCGAGCGCGGAGCAAGCTGCTGCCGGCCAGGTTCTGACGGGCGATTCTCCTGAGGCGCGGGATGCTGCCCTCAGCGTTCCTTCCCTGGATGTCGTTGTATCCAGCATCGAGGCCCCGGCATCTGCGGCGCCCTCGGTAGTTGTCGCCCCCTCGTCGTCGTCTGGAGGGCCTCTGTCGGCTGCCCCCGTCACTTCCTTTGTCCCGCCGGTAGAGAGGTTGCTCCCTCGCGGCCCTGACGTCGAGTCCGCTGAAGGGGCGTGGGAGAAGATCGTCATCGGGCGGGACTCGGTCGCCGAGTGTCTTCGCCGTGCCCTGCGTTTGTTGGATGATGACGTCGGGGCCGGCATTCAGGTACGCTCCGCTTCTCTTTCGTTGTTTTGTCCTCGCGTGTTACTCGATATGGGCCTTTGCATTATGGCTTGCGGAGCGCCAAATGTCCGGCTTTACTTGAGGGGGGGCGCTCGGGACCGGTATCTTCAGGAAGTGCGACGTCATGAGGAGTTGGAGGCGAAGCTAGCCGACGCCAAGCAGCGGGCCGCCCAGGCGGGGTCCGCGCGGGACACCCTGGTAGAGCGCGTCCGCAAGGACGCCTCCGTCGTGCAAGCGGTGGAGCTGAAGATCCAATCTCTAGAGAGCCAGCTCGTGATCCTTGAGGAGAAGTTCAAGGCTGAGGAGGGGGTGAGGAAAATGGCTGAAGCAGAGTCCCTTAGGCTCGACCAGGAGGCGAAAGGTAAGTTTTTCTGCTTTTTCCTCGACATTTTCCTTCTTTTACCCACGACGTCTGCCACACGACTGCTTGCAGGGCTGGCCGACAAGCTGTCCTCCGAGGCGCTCAAGAATCAGGACCTGCAGCGGAGCCTAGAGGGGGTGCAGAAGGAGCTATCGGATGAGAGGTCCGATCATGGAGCCCTTCAGGCCGCCGTCGTCTCCGTGCTGAGTGATCTGGGCGTGGGCGAGACTGCGGAGACGAGCTCTCTGGTCATCCGTGCTGCCGATATCCCCGGGAGGGTGGAGAACCAAGGCACGTGGCGCCAAGGCGGAGGGGTTCGACATCGGGGTCCACCGGACCTTCTTCGTCGTCCGCTCCCACTACGAGACTCTCTACTTTGGGCTGGCGGCGAGGGCTTCGCCGTTCGCAGACCGAGGGATATCTAGACGAGGTGGAGAAGGAGATGCTCCCCGTGGCGGCGGCCCTGGCGGAGAAGCTTGCCCCCGACGCCCTTACAGAGTTCTTTCCACAGGGTGAGGAGGACGAGAGTCCTCATGCTTGAACGCTTTAGTGTGTTGGTTGGAACAAATCTGGTTTGTAATAACTCGCACTTTGGCCATTTTCATCTGGTTTGCTAAATTTTTATTTTGCCGCGTTTGACGGTCGTATCCTCCTTTCACTGCTAGCCCCCGAGTGATGGTCTGTCCTTTGTGCGCTAAGGAAAAAAGGGAGGCCTCACTCTAAACGCGACTCTCGGGTCGTTAAAGGGAGTGCCGAATGGCGAGATGCCACTTTCATTGATCATTTGCTAATACGTTTCCTGGTACAAACTAGGGGTAGAAATGACGTAATTGTTCTATGTTCCAGTCATTGTTGTAGACCTTCCCGTCAGGAGTCGCGAGCTTGTACGTGCCCGCGCGGAGGACCTCTGCGATGACGTAGGGTCCTTCCCATGGTGCCGAGAGCTTTCGTCGATCCTTGGTCATTTGTACTAGTCGGAGGACGAGGTCCCCACGTTGAAGGACCGTTCTCGGACGCGCCGTCCGTGGTAGCGTCGAAGAGCTTGTTGGTACTTTGCAGAGTGCAGGAGGGCCACATCCCGTGCCTCGTCGACTTGATCTAGGGCGTCCTCCTGGGAGATCTGATTGCCTTGTTTATCGTAGGCCTTCACTCTCAGCGCCCCGTACTCTATGTCGGTGGGGAGTATCGCCTCGGCGCCGTAGAGCATGAAGAAAGGTGTGAACCTGGTTGCGCGGCTTGTAGACGTCCTTAAGCTCCAAAGCACGGCCGGGAGCTCCGCGAGCCACCTGCCTCTGTACTTGTTAAGACAGTTGAATATGCGAGGCTTGAGCCCTTGCAGTATCATACCGTTGGCGCGCTTGACTTGCCCGTTCGTTCAGGGGTGCGCCACGGAGGCCCAGTCCACGCGTATGTTGTTGTCGTCACAGAACCGAAGAAATTTCTTGCCGGTGAAGTTGGTGCCGTTGTCGGTGATGATGGAGTTAGGGACTCCAAATCGGTAAATGATGTCGGTAAAGAACTTCACCGATTCTTCCGCTGTGATTTTAATGATTGGGCGGGCCTCTATCCATTTCGAGAACTTGTCGATTGTGATGAGTAGGTGCGTGTAGCCCTCGGGTGTCGTCGTCAGCGGGCCTACCATGTCCAGTCCCCAGACCGCAAAGGGCCACGTGATGGGGATGTTCTGGAGTGCCTGGGCTGGTAGGTGCGTTTTGCGCGCGTAGAACTGGCATCCCTTGCAGGTGCGGACAATGTGGTTGGCGTCATTTGCGGCGTTGGCCCGATAGAAGCCCCTGTGAAAGAAAGCCTTGCCAACTAGTGATCTGGGGGCCGCGTGGTGGCCACATGTCCCTCCGTGAATGTCCGAGAGGAGCTCCCTTCCCTCTTGAATCGGGATACAACACTGCAGTATTCTCGTCGGACTTTTCTGGTACGGTTTCCCCTCGATTATGACGAAAGTCTTCGACCGTCGTGTGAGGCGGCGGGCTTGAGTCTCGTCGCTGGGTAGTATTTCCCGTATCAGGCAGTCGAGGTAAGGGGCCCGCCCGTCGGACGTGTCGGGAGCTGTTTCTTCGACCTCCATGACGTCCGGGTCGGGATGCGTCGCGTCCCCAGGTTCGGCGGTGTCGGGGAGCTGGTCCGGGACAGAGACGCGCTCCGTTCTTGGGCGGAGCCCCCGAGTCTCGATCCTGGGTTGGCTTTTCGCTCTCGGGCGGAGCCCCCGAGTCCCGTGCCGGGGTTGTCGTTCCGCTCTCGGGCGGGGCTCCCAAGTTTTGTCGTGACTTAACGGGTTCTGACGCTCCCGACTCGTCGTATCGGACCGAGGGTTTGTACAGGTCATTGGTGAAAACCTCGGACGGGATTGGTTCCTTGTTGGAGGCCATCTTAGCCAGGGTGTCTGCCGCCTCGTTTGACCGTCTCGGGATGTGGTTGAGCTCTAGGCCTTCGAATTTGTCTTCCAATTTTCGTACTTCCCGATAGTATGCGGCCATTTTCGAGTCGTGATAGTCGGATTCTTTCATGACCTGGTTGACCATGAGCCGGGAGTCACCTCGTACGTCTAGGCACCGGATTCCTAACTCGCACGTGATCCGCAGCCCATTGACGAGCGCTTCGTATTCTGCTACGTTGTTTGAGGCGGGGAAGTGTAGCCGGACTACGTATCGCATGCGGACACCCTGAGGTGAAACAAATACTAATCCGGCTCCCGCCCCCTTTTTCATCAGTGAGCCGTCGAAATACATGGTCCAATATTCTGCTTCAACCTCAGCCGGAGGGGTCTGGATCTCGGTCCATTCCGCGATGAAATCGGCGAGAACTTGGGACTTGATCGCGGAGCGCGGGGCGTACTCGATTCCCTCTCCCATCAGCTCCAGGGCCCATTTGGCTATTCGTCCTGTGGCGTCACGGCTTTGAACGACTTCCCCGAGTGGGTAAGTCAAAACCACGATCACCTTATGGGCGCGGAAGTAGTGGAGCAGCTTTCTCTTCGTGATGAGGACGGCGTAGAGGAGCTTATGTATCTGCGGGTATTGGACTTTCGTGTCCGATAGGACCTCGCTGATGAAGTACACCGAACGTTGAACCTTAAGGGCGTGCCCTTCTTCCTCGCGTTCTACGACGATCGCGGTGCTCACGACCTGCGTGGTTGCTGTGACGTACAGCAATAGCTCCTCTCTTTCCCTTGGGGCGATTAGGATTGGCGGTTTTGTTAAGGCCTCCTTAAGTTGGTCAAGGGCTGTTTGGGCCTTGCTGGTCCAAACAAACTTCTCGGTCTTCTTCAGGAGCCGGTAGAAAGGTAGGCTCTTCTCCCCGAGCCTTGAAATGAAACGGCTAAGGGCTGCGAGGCATCCTGTTACTCACTGCACACCCTTCAGGTTCCTGATGGGACCCATCTTAAGGATGGCTTCGACTTTATCGGGGTTCGCCTCGATCCCCCGCGCCGATACGATGAAGCCGAGGAGCATGCTTCTCGGGACACCAAAGACACATTTTTCTGGGTTTAGTTTTACGCATTTCTTTTTCAATCTGTCGAAGACTAACTCTAGGTCGGCCACGAGGCTGTCTGTGTTTTTGGTCTTGACCACTATGTCGTCGACGTATGCTTCCACGACCTCCCCGATAAGTTTGCCGAAGCAATTGACCATGCAGCGTTGAAATGTCACGCCCGTGTTTTTTAGACCAAAAGGCATTGTTACGTAACAATAGGTGCCGAACGGGGTGATGAACGACGTAGCGAGTTGGTCTGACTCCTTCATCGCGATCTGATGGTATCCCGAGTTCGCATCGAGAAAGCATAGGGTTTCGCACCCCGAAGTCGAGTCAACTATTTGGTCTATGCGCGGTAAAGGAAACGGGTCCTTTGGACATGCCTTGTTGAGGCTCGTGTAATCAACGCACATTCTCCATTTTCCATTTTTCTTCTTTACAAGTACAGGATTGGCTACCCATTCGGGGTAGAATACTTCTTTGATGAACCCCGCATCTTGGAGCTTCGAGACTTCTTCTCCGATCACCCTCCGCTTCTCCTTGTCAAAGCGGCGCAGGCGCTGCTTCACCGGCTTCGAGCCAGCCTTGATCCATAGGGAATGCTCGGCGACGTCCCTCGGTATGCCTGGCATGTCCGAGGGCCTCCACGCGAAGACGTCCTTCTTCGAGAGGAGGAAGTCGACGAGCGTGCTTTCCTATTTGGGGAAGAGGGCGGTGCTGATGGTCACCGTCTTCTCTGGTGAGTTCTCCGGGTCGATGAGAACCTTCTTCGTGTCTTCTACCGGCTTGAAGGACCCGGACGTCTTCCTCTTTGAGTCGGGGAGGTCTTTGGTGAAGTCGTCCAGCGCGGCCATGATCTCCTTGGAAGAAATTGCGGCTGCCGCAGTCTCACAACATTTGATGTCGCATTCGTAAGCGTGTGGGAATGGCGTCCCCACAGTGATGACGCCTCTCGGGCCTGGCATCTTGAGCTTCAGATAGGTGTAATTAGGGATGGCCATGAACTTCACGTAGCATGGCCGTCCCAGGATGGCGTGGTAGGAGCCCGAGAACCCCACGACCTCAAAGGTGAGGATCTCCTTTCGGAAGTTCGTGGGATCTCCAAAAGTGACAGGAAGGTCGATTCTGCCGAGAGGCATCGCCTGTTTCCCTGGCACGACTCCATGGAACGGGACGCCCGCCACCTGCAGGGATGTCCTCTGGAGGCCCATGGCCTTGAAGGTGTTGGTGTAGAGGATGTTGAGCCCGCTCCCGCCGTCCATTAGGACCTTGGTGAGCCGGGTGGTCCCAACGATTGGGTCGACGATGAGCGGGAATCTCCCCGGCTGCGGGATGCGCGTTGGATGGTCCGACTGGTCGAAGGTGATCGCCGTGTCGGACCATCGTTGGAAACTGGGGAGCGCCGGCTCGAGGGAGTACACTTCCCTCTTGGTGAGCTTCATCTGGCGCCTGGATCCATAGGCGTCTGGTCCGCTAAAGATCATGAGGCACACGTCCGGCTCGGGGAATTCATCGTCGGGAGCGTCCTCGCGCTCCCCATTGGGCTCGGGCTTCTTTCTCGGGAGTGCCGCTTTCTTGTACTCTCCCGACATGAAACGCCGCATGAGGTCATAGTCCTTCAGGGCGTGCTTCGCCGGATGGGCGTGATTGGTGCAGGGTTCTTCTAGCAGCTTCTCGAAGTGGTTGCCGTGCGCTCTAAAAGGATCAAGATGCCCAAGAGGGGGGTGAATTGGGCTTTTCTAAATTTAATCGCAACGGTAAAAGCCTAACGCTTAGCCCATTTCACCCCTAGTGCCTAAGTGTATTCTCTATGACTCTAGGACACAAAAGTTATGCTCCCTAGGTTCTAAACCCTACTCTAGCATGGCAATTCTAGCAATGAAAATCCTAGAAGTAAATGCGAGAATGTAAATGCTCAAAGTAAAGAGAGGGAGAGGAACGCAGCGATGTTTTTCTGAGGTATCGGAGAGTCGGCACTCTCCACTAGTCCTCGTTGGAGCACCCGCGCAAGGGTGTAGCTCCCCCTTGATCCGCGTAAGGATCAAGTGCTCTCTACGGGATGATTCTTCGTCACTCCGACGCGGTGAATCCCCCAAAACCGCTCACAAGATGAGATGGGCCATCCACAATCACCACCGGATGATCACCATGCTCCCAATCGCCACCGAGCCGTCTAGGTGATGCCGATCACCAAGAGTAATAAGCAAGAACTCTCACTTGACCAAGACTAGCCTAATGAGATGAGTGGATGCACACTTGCTACTCTCTTTCCACTAATGAGGTCCTAAGCAATGGATTATCAAATCTCTCAACCTCACTAGGGCTCTTGCACTCTCAAGCACTCACAAGGTGTTCTTCAGCAGTAGGAATGAGCAAGAGACCTCAATTGAATGAGGTAAGGGAGTATATATACCCCCCACACAACCCCCCCACACGAAGAGGTATTTCGAGGGGCGGTTTTAAGGTCGGCCGGACGCGTCGTCGGGCGGCCGGACAGCGTCCGGTTGTACGTTAACGGCTAACTGCGTACCTGCTGGGCGTCACACCTTGCCGGACGCGTGTCGAGTCCGGTGAGCACCGACCGACGGGCGTCGGTCCGATTTTGCACGATTTTGACCTCTCGAGTAGTGACCGGACGCCACGACCCGGCGTCCGGTCGGTCTTGATCAGCGTCCGGTCCACTCTAGACCATGACCCGATGGCACCGGAGCATCGATCATTCGCTGCCGAGGCGTATCTGTCATTCCGACACCCCACATACACTGACCGGACGCGTCTGGTCAGCTATGTGCCAGCGTCCGGTCAAGCCAAAATGGCTCGAACGACTCCCGATTTCGTGATCTCTCATATGGCTTCGACTCTACTGATCTTTAGGCCAATTCTAGGGCTACCTAGGACTAGAATGAACAAGTGTGCACCACACCTATCTCACTAGACTCACCTAGGTCAAGTTACCCATTCGAACCCCTCTTAATAGTACGGCCAAAGGTAAAAACAAAGTCCTAGTTACTCTAAGTGTCTCTCCAACGCCAATTGACACTTAGAACTAGCAGTTCTTAACCTTGTCATTCATCCTTTGAAAACCAAAAATGATCTCGATTGTCGGGGGTTGAATACCATTGATCGCCCAATCAATCACCATTATCATGACCTAACTCAAACGGTTTCTGCAAAACACACGTTAGTCACAATAATCTTATGTTGTCATTAATCACCGAAACCCACTAGGGGCCTAGATGCTTTCACGCTCCTTCCGCGGGCTTCTTGAACTTCCCTGCGTTCTTGCGCTCGACGGCCGCCACGAGATTATCCCCGTGTTTCTGTTGTTCTTCTTGTTACGCCTATCGGAGGCGCCTTCACCGGCGTCTTCGTTTTTGCCCTTGCCTTTCGCACGGTCGAAGATGGCTCACACTGCCTCCTCTCCCGAGGCGTGGTTGGTGGCGATGTCGAGTAGTTCTCGAGTCGTGAGCGGTTTCTTGCGCACCAGCTCGTGGATCAGGGTCTCGCTGGTCGTCCCGGAGAGGAAAGCACCGATGACATCGGCTTCCGCCACGCCCAGAAGGTCGGTGCACTGTTTGGAGAAGCGTCGGATGTACTCGCGGAGGGTCTCGGCGGACTTCTGTTTGCAGTTCTTGAGGTCCCAAGAGTTTCCGGGTCGGGCGTACGTGCCCTGAAAGTGACCCACGAAGACCTCCTTGAGGTCCTCCCAATCCCGGATCCTGCCCTTCGGGAGGTGCTCGAGCCACGTGCGGGCCGATTCTCCTAGGTACTGCGGGAGGTTGCGGATGATGAAGTCGTCGTCATTGGCGCCTCCGGCTTGGCATGCCAGCCGGTAGTCTTCGAGCGACGTCGGGGTTTGTTTCCCCCGTATAGCGTGGGACGGTGGTTGGCGCCCGATAGTGGCGCGGTACCGCGGCCTGCAGTATGCACGAGCCAAAGACCCTGGGACCCTGCCTCACGGGGCTCTGGCTTCTGCCCTCATCGCTGTCGTGGCGTCCGCCCCTCCGAGAGTGATATTCCGGGTGGCCTTCCGCCCTGTCGTCGTCGTGCGCTCGTTTGCGCACATTGAGGGCATCCCTGGCGTCCCGCTCGTGCTCGACGCGCTTCCGTCCGAGAGGGCGCTGGTCTTTCGGTAGTTGGTATACCGAGGCGTCCTTTTCGCGTCTTACGGATGGCACCCGCTGGCTGGCGTCTGCGCCGCGCCGGCGTGAGGCCGAACTTTCAGCCTGCTGCACCGCGGCCCTTTCGAGTAACGTTTGGATTTCTTGGTGAGCTCTACATTACGCGGTGTCGCGGGTTCCGCAGGCTTTTGTGTGCGTGTGGCGGCTGCTGCGAGATTTTGGCTTGCCCGCGGAAACATTGGGATCCCATCGTCGTCTTCCTGAATCCGCCGGTTGACTTTGCGCGCCCTGCTGCGAGCCCGTCCCCCATCTCCGCGGTGGTGGATTGCGGCATGGATCGCGGCCTGCTCTTGCTGGAGCGCCTCGCGTTGCTACTCAAGAACTCCGACGCTCTGCCGGCGCGAAGTTGGTCCCCCTCGAGTTCCTTCTATCAGGCCAACATTTGTTCCCATGTGGGAGTGGTTGCCCTTCCGGCTGGGGGGTCGCGTCCCGGGGGTGCGGGGGCGGGCGTCGCTCGGGCTCCCAGCCCCGTCTGGCTGCTCGTTGATGTCGGCCATGAAGCACTCTTGAGACGGGTGGTCCGAGAGGTCTGGATCGTCGGCGATCAGGTCATGGACGGACTGTGGGACGTAATCCATCATCCCCATGAATTCACTGTTCGCGGGGGCGGGCACGACGTCGGAAAGAAGCGCTTGCATCTGCCATGCTACGAGATGGCTGGCCGCCGCGGCCGCGTCGGTTATCCCGTAGGGCCATATTGGCTGTAGCTCCCGCGTATGCGGGCACGACAAAGGTAGTGGTGGCCCTCCCCCGAGTTGGGAGGCGACACTCGCCATCGAGGCGAACAGGTCGCAGAGGACTTCCTGAGACGGTAGCAGGCCCAGGAAGCTGCCGAGCTGACGTTGTAGTTCGGTGTAGATGGACTCGGGCTCCTGCGCCTTCCCGTGCTTTGCTGCCCTGAGGTCTGATGGCGCTGCGATCCCTGCAGTAGCACTTGCTGGTGCAGGGATCGCAGGGCCTCGTGAGGGGATCGGGCGCTAGACGCGTGGCTGCCTCTCGGGCAGATTTTAAGTCGAGGCCGCCGAAACGACTGGCAGCTCGGTGGCGCGGTTTGCAGCCCGATGTCGATGGGCGTCGTTGCCCGGTCTTCGGCGAGGAAGACGAAGTCCAAGTCTCCGAAGCGGATGTGAGCGCCCGGAGCGAAACTGACGTGGGATGGAGCCATCGAAGCTGCTGAAGAATCGGTCGTGACACGCGAAGGCCCCTACGGGCGCGCCAACCTGCCGGTGTTTTAGGAACACTAACAAGTAAATTTATCTAGATTACGTGCCTTAGCTCGATGGCTTTGCTCAAGTGGACACAAGAGAGTTATACTGGTTCGGGCAGGAAGAGCCCTATGTCCAGTGAGTGGGAGTTGTGTTACTTGAGCTCTTGTTTGTAGTAGGGGTGTACAAACAGGCGAGAGAGAGAGATGGGCTTTCAGGTCTCTGAGTGCATTGAATGCAGGTGCTCGTGGAGTGATTGTTCTCTATCGTCCCCTAAAGGAGGTCCCCTGCTCTCCCTTTTATAGTTCAAGGGTGAGCAAGGGCGTACAAGTTCTAGTTTTCCTCATCGAGTAAGTCCCGAGTCTTGTTCGGCAGAACGGGAGGATCGGGTTTCGTTCTGCTTCTTCCGGACAGCAGGGTCCCAGCTGATGTATGTACGGGTGCCCGGGTCCAGCATGGCGGGGCTGTACCGTGTCTTCCACGTGGTTTCCATTTCGCCCGGGTCCTACTTCCTGACTGGTACCTTCCCTGTTCCTGATGGTACGACAGGCATGGTGCAGTTGGCTTTTATGTGGGTCAACTGTGGCGTGGCATCATTCCTGTGCTTCCTGACACCCATGGAGAACGGAGAGGGTGGGGGTCCCTGGTGCTGTGGGTTACTGTTCCCATTTCATCATGGCGTGGTGGCGTGCTCACGTGCCTGGCATTATCCTGGGCCGTGTCAGGTCGTACCTTACCGCGGTCTGCTCTTGGGAACGACGCAGCGCTCTTGGGCGTGTCGTGGTGCCTTCGGGTGAGTCGGTCGTCACTCGGGGAGGTGCTACGCCCTCGGGCGAATCGCGACGCCCTCGGCGGTCCGAGAGGGGGCGCTTTCGGGCAAAGCGAGGGCCTCGCGGGTGGTGCTTTGGCTCTGGCCTACTCCGTGCTTGGGCTTTCCCCATTCATGGGCTTGGGGCCGTGTTTGCGTTTTTGGTGGGTGGCCCAGAGGCGTCTCTTTTATCGAACCCCGTCACACACAGTCTCGACATTAGCCCTAGGGTTCCGCCAGGAGCCAACACTCCGACCTCGCGTCGCCAAGGGCAGTTCCATACTTTCCTTCCCCGGCCTTCCCCGGATGCCACCTTCCTCGGATGGTGCTGGTCGGGGCGGCCACCGCATGGGCCCCCAGGTGGGGGGGCCGCCTTCTCCTGCAGTGAGAAACAACATTGAAGCGAGAGTTAAGCTTGTTTCGGGACTCTCGACCGTTCTTGGATTCATTCGCCCTAGGCTCATCCTCCGCCGGCCACAACGAGAGCGCTTTCGCCCCCGGGCTATTCGCCGCTCGCGGCCTTGGTCTCACAACACAAAGTTGGACTCGCCTGGATGAACGCCCCCTGCTCGCACCCTTATTGTTTTCGCCGCAGCGAAGTAGCATTCGCCACAGCGACGCGTCATTCGCTCGGCTCCTAAAGGCCTACCGCCATTAGTCGACGCTTGATATTCGCCCTAGGCTCAACCTATTCGCCCTGTCCTTGTGGTGGCGCCGCTGGCGAGAGGCCGAGAATTCCTAGCCTCCCCCAACAATAGTAATGACCACCACCTCTGAGTCTGTCTCCAGGATGATGTGTTCCAAGCCTAGCAGACAAGCTTGGTCGAGGCCCTATATGCATGCCAAAGTTTCTGCATGATGAGCATTCATCAAAGGATCGGCTGCACCTGCTCCTGCCATCACTATCTGACCTGTGTGATCACGAATGACAAAGCCCCATCCACCTTTGTAACATTCCGCAAATTTCTATGTAATAAAAATCCTGACTTTTTAAAATTTTTTGTCTAAATGTGTGTTGCATTGCATTTAGTATCTAACCAATGCTTTTGCGAAATGTTCTTTTCTCCTATCCCTCTGAACCGCAATTTATAAAATTAAATAAAATATAATTAGCATAACCATGAAAATTTTCCTAATTTAATTTATGCATCACATGTAGTATATAGATGCATGGGTGGTTGGCTCTTGCTTGTGCTTGGAGGTATTATTCCTTTGTCTAAATATCCCAGATCAAAAATAGGAAATACTTTTCCTTTCCTATAGACCATACTGACCCACATCCCCTTCCTAAGTATTCTTGCTAATCACCTTGCTCACGTACACACCACCCCACCCCACGGCAAGCTATGCTCATGCACATCCAGCTCACATCTTCTCACGTACACAATTAAGGACCTCTCTGTTGCTGCTTTGTCTGTTGATTGTCCTCCAGAACAGTAGCATGCACATACGTATATGTACACACACGAAGACGTCACGGCTGCTGTGCTTGGCCTCAAACCGGCAAGCAACCCGGCACTCTCCTTCCTTGGCCAGGCCCAACTTGTCCAAAAACAGCCCAGCTCCCTTTCTCTGCCTTCATCACGTGCACAGCATGCGGGCGTGGAAACGCCGCCATTTCCCCCTTCGCTACGAAGGAAATGCCACTCGCATGCCGCTGTGACCATGGGTCCCACCAGCCAAGGAGGTCCCACACCCGGCCAGGGAGGCGGATCGGGGAGCGGCTCCGTAGTCTCACGCCGTCGCCTTCCCGTCGGACCTTGCCATCTTCTTCTTTCTCCGTACGAGAAAACCCGTGCGCTGCTTTCCGTCGGTGACCATGAAGACGTCACGACGAGCCGCGCCGCGCAGCGATTTGGGGAGCGCCCCTGACCGCACCAAGCCCTAGCCCTTTTGGAAGTTTCCCCTGTCCGTGCCGGGATAGCAGCCGCGTGTCCCTGCGCGCGCCATCCGAAGATCGCCGTCGTCCATAGGGGCAGCTCCTTCTCGCGAGCCCTAGCCTGAGCCATATAAAAACCCTAGCCCGAGCCCTCACCTCGCCATCTCCCTCTCCCGCCGCCACTCTGCGTTCCCCGCGTCTCTGCTTCCTCTCTCTGCCGACCCCTCTAGCGCGCCGCCAGCTGCATGGCGGCGTTGGCGGTGGCCACGGTGGTGCCACGCCGCCGCACCGCGGGCCCGGGACTGCTCGCCGCGCGGCAGCAATACGTGGCCGTGGTGCCGCCGGCCTTCACCCGCCAAGTCTCGTCTCGCCGCGTTCGGCTCGCCGTCAGCGGTCGGCCACTGACACCTCGCGCCATCGCCAGCCGCGACACGTGTGCCGAGCGCCGCGGTCTTGCCTCCCTTGCCCACAAAGAGCGCCCCGGTGACAACCCAACACTAAAAAGCTCCACCTTTTCTCCTCAGTGCGTCGCTCTGCGCCTGAAGTCGACCTTCCGCGCCTCGGCTGTGTGCTTCCACCCAGGAAGCGCACCACGGGAATGCCCGTGACCTCGCCACGGCTTGGCGACCTCGTCTGCGTAGCGATCGGCCACCTCCCTGAGCCCGCCCGTCCGCCCGGCCCGCGCAGCGGCGTCATCCGCGTCGCCGATTTCCCGATCCTTGAGCGGCCCTCGCCCAGCGTCTAATACCCGTCGAGCGAGCTCCCTCGGCACCGCGCTCTGCCTCAACGTCGTGCCGCGTCAAGGATCACCGCTGGCGAGCCCGAGACGGCACCGGCACCACCACGAAGACTCGGTGAGCCTCCCCTTACCAAAAGCTTTTGCCTTTCCCCCCCTCCGCCGTGTGCTTTTGCCCGAGACTAGCTTTCTTTGTGTGTGCCGTGCCTTTGGATGTCACACTTGCGGGGACCTCCATTCCTTCCGGGGAGTAGCGATGGCCGAGACCTTTGCCCGCGGCCGGGGCCGTGGATGTGACCTTGACTTGGCCTCGCCTCTGTTTCTCCAAAGCATCGCCGCCTGCAAGACAATCGGCCCCTCGTGGCGACGCCGTGGCGGCGGCAGCCTCGCCACGACCCACGGCGGCGACCCGCCTCACCTCCTTCGGAAGCCACGTGCGCCATTACACAGGACACAACCTGCACTAGGCGTTACGCCTCCTGCAGGGCCCTCGGTGAGTACTAGAACTCCCCAAAACCCAACCTTTTGTGCTGCTCTGCCTGCCCGGCCTTCGTGCCGATGAGCCCCTTCTTGCTGGAACGCAAGGCTGCGATCCTAGAGGAAACCCACGCCGTCACGTGCACGCTGGCATGCTCACGCACGACCACGCCCCACAAGGACACGCAAAGAGCCCTTCGCGCCTCTCGCCAAGCACCTACCTTTGGTGCCGCCACCATTCGTGTGAGCTCGCCACGTGCACGCTCATGGCCACGGCGCGCACCGTGTCGGCCTGGAGCCTGCAGGAGCACAGGACATCACGACGGTAACATGGCCTCCGCCTTGCTCGCCGCATTGCCACGGACCACCATGGCCATGCAGCCTGTCGTCTTTCGTTCGAGCTCGCCACGCTGTCTCACAACCATAGCGCGCTCCCTCTTTGGCACCACGTTTTGCACCCACTTGTAGACACACGCTGCCGTGGCGCCTTCGGCTCGAACACTGCCGACGAGCCATTCCGGCCTTTTGTCGAACACCCTTCGTGCGCCTCTTCTCCCTCTCTGTGTTGCTGCAGATTGGAGCTTTGAGCCCATAGTTGCAGCCAAAGCAGGTCACAACCCAGCTCCACATCCTGCTCCTCCCTCCATCGTTGGCCGAAGCAGCCCACCAGCAGCCCAGATCGGCCACGGCCCGCCGACGGCTTCCTCCATCTGCCAACTGGACCGGGCCAGGTGGCAATCCAGCCGGTAGTGCCAAGCCCAATTCGTGCACCTTCTTCTTTTTCCTGGTTTAGAAATCCTTATCACCATCAAAAATTCATTAAAATTTCATCCTAGCTCCAAAAATTATGAAACCAGTTTCATAATTTTTTTTTAAATCCTACCGTACCTCCTAGTACAGTTCTTATGTTCTTTTGGGTTAGTTTTATTTGCAGTTTTTTATTGCTTCTTATTTGCTCGTTGTTCTCGGCCTTTATTTTGGCGTAGTGACGAGTCAAGCTCGAATGGATCCCACGACGCATTCGGAGGCGATGGACCCTAATGGTGGACGACCTCGACTTTCAGAGACGCGTACCACTACTACCTCGATATCGCAGGTGTCATGGCAGCACCTTTACTTAGAGAATCCTATTAGACATTGCAAAGTATAGCTGCTAGCGCTTTATATTTATTCATTTGCTAGAATAGGAGTTGTATGCTATTGTCGGAGCCTTGATTGCCTTGACCGAAACCACTTCACCCTGATTACCTAGCTTCGCGCTCGCCACTTATATTTATACTTGTCTGCTTGATTGCATTTTACTCCATCATAATTACATATATGCCTTTGATATGTGATGTGTGATGGTTTGGTGTTATGTGGATGGTGGTTGGGGTTTGGCCATGAGGCACCCCCATAAGGTATTTTGTTGGTTTGGTACGCGACGGGAGCGGTGAATCCCGAGTGGGTGGTGGTGATATGAGGAGTTCTAGAGATATTCCTTGCCCTTGACCTGATTCTTGGAGATACTGGCTAGAGCGAGAGGTTGCCGTGGTGTACGGAGTGCACCAAGGGTAGTTCCTGTGGTGGGAACATAGAGTCCTGGACGACGGTCCATTAGGGACATTGGGAATGAGGAGTTTGTGGATAGATCACCTCTGAGGGGTGAGTCTAGTGCTGTGAGGCACACGGTTTGGTGGAAGGTGTTTGCTCTAGCCAACTTAAGGACTGAGTAGGTTGCAACCATAAATCATGGGTTCTTTTCGTACACACCACATGCCTAGGTGGGTATGGCCCGTCGCTCAAATTAGTGCAGGCGACCACCAGTCTCTGTGGGAGCTAGTAGGCACGCGGTCTGTGGTCCTGTGCAATTAGTGTCAGGAGGGTGGAGGTTACTTTGCATAACTTTGATGACACGACCCCAGCTTATGTAGTGGCGTCTATATATCTTCACTCCAGCTGGTGGACAGGTCTGGTGTTTGTCGGCCTAGTTTGTGGTGGTGGTGTTCATCGTCGATGGTGACTCATCGACGGTGTTCATGTGGGGCAACAGTGTACTCTCTGCAGAGGTTAAAATCTATACGTATAGCCGCGATCTCGGTTATGATCACTTACCTATGTGCAGGGTTCAGCTCACTAGCTTCTCTTGTACTTTGCTTTCTCTCCCCTGAAGATAGGTCCAGCTTGAGGCCGTTGAGACGAGGGGCGTGCGGAGGTCACCTCGTTGCTTAGACTGAGAGATTGAGGGTGTTGTGAGGGATGATGAGTGGTGAGATATAAGATGAGATGAGAATGGTGATGAGACATGTTGATGATGATGGTATGTGAGTGTGAGATTTTGGTTGGGAATTATAGAAGATTTATGTTATACTATTGATGCCTTTTTGCATGCGCTAGGATGCAAACAACAGCTAAACATTAGGATCACCAGATCCCTTTATTTTCTATTTCCACTAAAGCTCATTCGGTGCTGACCATGGCCTGCACATATCTGGTGGTGTGTAGATTTCTTTGCTTGCAATGGTGTTGAGATTAGTAGTTGATTTGCGGTCTACTCTCAAGGATGCCTATGGATTGGAAGATCATCAAGCTTCGCTGCTACGAGTAGCTTATCGGTGTTTTATTTGTTTTAGCCCTGTGGGCTTGTAATTAGATTATGTATTAGGCTTATTTTTTTTATACTCTGTGTTGTATGACTTTGTAATCAGTTGAAAAGTGGATGCCTGTGATAGCCGAGATATCCCGGGACTATCACAGAGGGGCAAAAGAGTCGGTATTTCAAGTTTTGAAATCCCGATTCGCTTCAGCTGATATCAGAGCCATACTTGACAGTAGGTCGCAAACTTAGAACTGGACGTTAGTATAGAAGCCAACAAGTCTATTTGCTTTAAAAACTATTTCTAAAAACACTTGTCTCCCTATCTTACCTTGCATCTAAAAGCTGACTACCCCGATTAAAGAAGCCAACATTTAGAGAACCTCCCTACCATACCATTCGACTAGCTAGTTGAGTCAATAGGTTTGTAATGATGCTTGAGTGATTGGTTCTTATGTTGCTTTGTGCTTTTTATGCTTGAGTGTAATCGTAGAAGAAAACTGTTTTTATAACCTTGAGCTAACCTTAACCCTTCCTTCCCCCTTATCTTTAGGAGTTAATCCTCAGGAGGACATCACGGTTACAGAACCAAAAGCCTCGAGTCAGTCGGCCAAGCAGTCACAACTCTGATTAAAGTCTGATTTAGCAGAGTCCGATGGACGTTGACCCTGGTGTGACCTCTAAACACCCAGAGCCCGACCAGAGTCCAGGACCCGAGGGAACAGAAGCATCTAGCTTGACAACAGTCATTGCACGCCAGACCCGTGTGTTGCAGAAACTTGTTGATGCAGTTGCACCTGAACCATCTCGAACACCTCTCAGTAAGAAGCTCAAGGAGTTCTTCAAGTTGCAGCCTCCTATCTTTGACCATGCTGACAACCCAATTGAAGCAGATGACTGGTTACATGGCATCAAAAGAAGACTTGAACTAGTGAAATCCACTAATAAGGAAGGTGTGAACATTGCCGTCCTTCAGCTTAGAGGTGTTGCCTACTCGTGGTGGGACTGCTTTTGTGCTATCCACTCCGACCCTGCCAACATTGGTTGGATAGAGTTTGCACAAGCGTTCCGAGAGTATCACCTCATGGAAGGAACAATGGAGGCAAAAGCAGAAGAATTCAGGAGTTTGCAAATGGGTACCATGTCTGTTCGAGAGTACACCTCCAAGTTCATTCAGCTGATGAGATATGTTCCTGAGTACACAGAATCTGAGAAGCAAAGAAAGTACTACTACATGAAGGGTCTTCCCCAAGCAATGCGAAGCATTCTTGTCGCTCACACATGTCAGACTCTGAAGGAGCTGATCAACAGGGCTGCTCTCGTGGAGATAGATCTGAAGCAGATTGCGCTAGATAAAGAAGCACTCCCCAATAAGAAAAGGAAGATGCCCCAGACAAATCTTGGTTACTCGAGCTCTCAAAGGCTTAGAGTTGGTGATAGAAAGCTACCTGGACCCCTACCACAACAAGCCCAGGGACAGCTATACTATCCACCACAGGGGATCACTTATCCATACCCTGTTGAGCCTATGCTTGAGCCAAGTCTAGAGACCCTCACCAAGTGCACGAAGAGCTTGAAGAAGCAGAAGAAGGTGATTGTTGTTTGCTGTACATGTCACAAGATCGGTCACAAGAGCCGAGTTTGTCCTCAGCATCAGATATCTGCTCAATTGGGATTGCTGGAGAACCAGACACAACCAACCCAAAGCATGCTAACCATATCCTCTAGAGATCATGGAAGACTCAATCATGTCACCACGAAGGATGCAATGGAAGCCCCTGAAGTTGTGCTTGGAAAGCTAGAAGTAGAAGGAGCCCCTGCAGTAGTCTTGTTTGACTCAGGAGCCACCTTTTCCTATGTCTCCTCAAAGTTCTTACAACGACAGTCCCTCCCTTCTGAACGTAGAAGCCGAGCCATGATCACAAGCTCTCCCCTTGGAGATGTCAGTTGCACTCTGGAATGTAAATCAGTAAAGCTCTTGATAGCAGGATATATATTTCTGGCAGATCTAGCAGTCCTGAAATCTGATGGTGATATTGATGTGATACTTGGGATGGATTGGTTGACAAAGCACAAGGGTTTGATCTCTTGCTCCCCTCGATCTATTAGCTTAGAGCACCCTGGAGGTTTTCGAGTGCAGATTGATGCTAACCACCGTCTAGATGATGCAGAGAGAGCTAAGCTTCATGCTTTGAAAGAGAAGACATTGCAAGATGTGCCAGTTGTCTGTGAGTATCCAGACGTCTTTCCAGATGAGTTGCCAGGAATGCCACCTGATCGAGACATTGAGTTTATGATTGACTTAGTTTCTAGAACTGGACCGATAGCCAAGCGTCCGTATAGAATGGCAGCCGATGAACTGGCAGAACTCAAGAAGCAGTTGCAGGAACTATCAGATAAGGGTTTCATTAGGCCTAGTGCCTCACCCTAGGGATCTCCTGTATTGTTTGTGAAGAAGAAGGATGGTTCAATGCGGATGTGTGTTGATTATCGTAGTCTAAATGCTGTCACAATTAAAAACAAGTATCCACTGCCTCGCATCGATGACTTGCTTGATCAGTTGCAGAAAGCAAAGTAGTTCTCAAAGATTGACTTGAGATCTAGCTACCATCAGATGAAGATTAGACTAGAAGACGTTGCAAAGATAGCTTTTGTCACCGGATATGGGCAATATGAGTTTATGGTTATTTCTTTCGGGTTGACCAATGCACCCGCCTATTTCATGAACATGATGAATAAGGTCTTCATGGAAGAACTAGACAAGTTTGTTGTGGTTTTATTGATGACATCTTGATCTATTCAGAAACAGCCGAAGAGCATGAGCAGCACCTTAGAGTTGTACTTGAGAAGCTAAGGCAGAATCAGTTGTATGCTAAGTTCGAGAAATGTGAGTTATGGCTTAAGAAAGTCGCCTTCCTTAGGCATGTGTTGACAGCAGATGGTGTTGCAGTAGATCCCGCCAAGATTGAGGCAGTCTTAGAATGGAAGCAACCTCAAAATGCCACTGATATCAGGAGTTTTCTTGGATTGGCTGGATATTATCGCCGATTCATTGAGAACTTCTCCAAGATTGCGAAGCCTATGACAGAGCTGCTACAGAAGAATGCTCTATTTATGTGGAATGAGGCACGTGAGAAGAGCTTCCAAGAACTAAAGAGAAGACTCACCACCACTCCAATCCTTGCCTTACCTGATATTCACCAGAATTTTGTGGTATATTGTGATGCTTCAAAGCAAGGATTAGGATGTGTTCTCATGCAGAATAACAGAGTGATTGCTTATGCCTCTCGACAACTAAGAGACCATGAGAAGAACTACCCCACACATGATCTTGAGTTAGCTGCAGTTGTTCATGCCCTCAAGATTTGGAGGCACTACTTGATCAGCAACAAGTGTGATATCTACACCGATCACAAGAGTCTCAAGTATTTCTTCACACAGAGTGAGTTGAATATGAGGCAGTGAAGATGGCTAGAATTGATCAAGGACTATGATCTAGAGATTCATTACCATCCTGGTAAAGCAAATGTTGTGGCAGATGCTTTGAGCAGAAAGAGCTATTGCAATAGCCTCGTTACCAAAGACCGATTGCCTAAGTTACATGAAGAACTAGAGAAGCTGAGATTGGAAGCTTATGACAGTGGCCACCTTCATACACTACATGTCACCTACACTCTTGAAGATCAGATCCGGCAAGCTCAGAAGAAGTGCCTAGAAATCAAAAAGATCAAGGCTGCTATGAAGATGGGTCACCACCAAGACTACAGAATTGATGAACAAGGCACACTATGGCTGAAACAGAGGATCTGTGTTCCCCAGGATCAGCAGATTCGAGATATTGTCTTATCAGAGGCACATAACTCAAAGTACTCAATCCACCCTGGATGTACCAAGATGTATTGTGACCTCAGAAGCAGATTCTGGTGGAAGTCTATGAAGGCTGACATAGCTTCATATATGGCACATTATGATATCTATCAAAGAGTGAAAGCTGAACATCAAAGACTAGCTGGATTACTCCAACCCTTGGATATTCTAGTTTGGAAGTGGGATGATATCAGTATGGACTTCATAGTTGGATTTTCTCGCTCTTAGAAGGGACATGACTCGATTTGGGTAATTGTGGATCGATTGACCAAAGTGGCACACTTTGTTCCTGTTAAGACCGGCTACTCTGTGGATAAGCTGGCGGAGCTTTACATTGATAATATTCTATGTTTGCATGGAGCTCCCAAGAGTATTGTGTCTAATAGAGGACCCCAGTTCACCGCTAAGTTCTGGAAGAGCTTCCACGAAGTCATGGGTACAAAATTAGATTACAGCATAGCTTTCCACCCTCAGACTGATGGGTAGACTGAAAGAGTGAATCAAATTCTAGAAGACTTGCTCAGAGCTTGCGTGATGACCTATGGCAAGGATTGGGAGAAAAGCTTGTCCTTTGCCGAGTTCTCCTACAACAACAGCTATCAAGCTAGCTTGAAGATGACACCATTCGAAGCTTTGTACGGCAGAAGATGCAACACCCCGCTCATGTGGTCAGAAGTTGGAGAAAGACAATTCTTTGGGCCTGCTACGATAAAAGATGCTGAAGAACAAGTCGCCAAAGTCAGAGATAACCTGAAGATTGCACAGACTCGACAGAAGAGCTATGCTGATAAGAGAAGACAAGATCTCACCTTTGAAGTTAGCGATTTTATGTATCTCAAGGTGTCACCTCTTCGAGGCACCGTGAGGTTTCATGTCAAAGGGAAGCTAGCGCCTCGCTTTGTGGGACCCTTCAAGATCTTGAAGAAAATTGGAAAGCTTGCCTACAAGTTGGAGCTGCCCGCTAATCTAGCTGGGGCACACCCCGTGTTCCATGTCTCACAGTTGAAGAAGTGTTTGCGAGTGCCCGAAGAATAGGTTCACACAGAAGCCCTAGATCTACAAGACACACTTGAGTACCTTGAGCACCCCGTGAAGATTCTAGATCGAGCCATTAAAGAAACCAAAAGAACAACCATCCCCTTCTGTAAAGTTCTATGGAGCAACCACACCGAGCGAGAAGCAACTTGGGAGAAAGAAGAAGAGCTTCGGAAGCAACACCCTCACCTCTTCACCGACTGAGTATCAGCTTAATCTCGAGGACGAGATTCCTGTAAGGGGGGAGGACTGTAACATTCCACAAATTCCTATGTAATAAAAATCCTGACTTTTTAAAATTTTTTGTCTAAATGTGTGTTGCATGTAGTATCTTGCCAATGCTTTTTTGTGAAATATTCTTTTCTCCTATCCCTCTGAACCGCAATTTATAAAATTAAATAAAATAAAATTAGCATAACCATGACAAATTTTCCTAATTTAATTTATGCATCACATGTAGTATATAGATGCATGGGTGGTTGGCTCTTGCTTGTGCTTGGAGGTATTATTCCTTTGTCTAAATATCCCAGATCAAAAATAGGAAATACTTTTCCTTTCCTATAGACCATACTGACCCACATCCCCTTCCTAAGTATTCTTGTTAATCACCTTGCTCACGTACACACCACCCCACCCCATGGCAAGCTATGCTCATGCACATCCAGCTCACATCTTCTCACGTACACAATTAAGGACCTCTCTGTTGCTGCTTTGTCTATTGATTGTCCTCCAGAACAGTAGCATGCACATACGTATATGTACACACACGGAGACTGTTAACACTGGATTTTGGTAAAGGCCGAAAGGATGACAGGTGGGCCAGTGCGTGGTAGACTCGCAAGAGGCAAGTATTTAGGAACATTCGGCAAGCATCCATTCGGCTGATTCTGGGCAATTCGGCAAGTGTACCTGCGGTCGGCGGACTCTGGGCAATTCGACAAGCATTTGTGCGGTCGGTTATCCTTGGAGGCGGTAACTCCGTTTGGGAAGTAAAAGGTGGCGAGCAGAAAGCCGAATAGAAGGCAAGGAACGTGATAATCGAGGACTCCGAAGAGGATTAGAGCTAAGAGTCGCCATACTTTTGAGTTACCTTTAATATATTGTGTAATCGTAATCTCTTAGGATTCATGTTATGTCCAGGGTATAAATATAAGCCCTCGACCATTGTAAAGGATATACACAATCAAATCAATACAACCGCCCCGTGCCAAGTTTTCGAGTCCTTTGTCATGTCGCCGAAGTTCTTCGAGAGGAGCCATCGATCCGCCGACCTCCGTAAGTACCGCAACCTTGCTATCGTGTCTAGTATCATGCGGTGGATTTAGATATTGATGCAGGTAGTCTTGCTTGTCTCGACCGGATGGCCGCGGCGGCAAAGCGCCCGCTTGACGATCAAGAAGTCTTTGCTTATGCTTTGTTTATCTCGACTAGATGGCCGCGGCGGCAGCGTCCGTTTGATAGCATAGCGAAGCAGGATAGTTATCGGCTCTATTAGATTTGGCAAGATCTAATAGATTCATTAAGTTATCACGTGTTGCATATTTTATTTATTTGTAACACTTTTTGCCTAATCTAGATTGGTTAGTTTCGGCTCTCTATTTTTTTAGATCTATTTGCTCTTTGGTGTATTCATTCTCATGTCATCGTGATAAATAGATCATATGCTTATGTAGCCGAATAAGATCAATCTAGATTGTTACATGTTATGGGTTCTAATACGTTAGAAGCGCCCGAATCTTGATGGGATTGAGTGTCGGCGGCGGATACAAGTTCCCGATGGGTTTACTCGTAATAGCTTGTTCGTTCCTACTTCATGGACCCCGAAGTCGGCAGGATCCGCCGAGCTTGGTTACGCTTTCAACTCATGATTATTTTTAACTTGCTCAAACATGTCTTCTCATGCTTGCGCACTCGGTAATCAATGCTTTATGTGTTTTGCCTTTAAATTAGCCGAATGAATCATGTGCATGATTGGCAGACAGCTCCTATAGCTGTGTGTCGTTGTAAGTGGCTTCAGGGGCCATATATACTAAACCGCCCGGTCTCACCCGACTTGTTCCAATTATGTATTTAACAATCTTTATCCCTTGTCGGGCCAGGGTTAAATTGATCGGCACGCCCGGATCTCCGAACCGCCTGGCACCCGATTGAAGCCACGTTGCTCCGGCTTGTGTGTGCGGCACAAGGCGTCACATTTTGTGTCAACACACTTTTTGGCACGCTCGGTGGGACGCCGTCGTTCAAGATGCCTGAAATCAACAACGATCATGTTCTGGATGTGACTCTGGATGAACTGCCAGACCCTTTGAAGGCAATAGTCCAGCAAGCATGTGAGCAGTTTCAATAGAAGTGTTTGATGTCCTTCTCTAAGAATAAAAGCAACAAGGTTTTCCAGAAGCAATCGTTGTCAAGGGTTCTTCCACATCAATCTGATTACACTGAAGAAGAAGAGGCTCAAAGGTGTCAGAGTTGGTTCACAAAGCTTTAGGTGACTATTACAAATCATAACACAGCTTTCTTGAACACCTTTCGTGCAATCATGGTTAGTACTTTCGGCCCAACGGCTGATAAGTATTTTGAAGAACATGCAGGCCCAATCCGCGGACCAACACTTTTCAATCCGCCAAAGTACCAAGAAAAGCCTCGCTGAAGATGAGGGAGCATCCGCTCAAACAAAGGTGAAACAAAGACCCCATGAGAGACAACAAACCTCCTACTTATGGCCGGGTGATATTTGGTACAACGGGAGACGACCCCCCATCAGCTTTCAAAGTATCTCCAGCATCAAACAAAGGTTGCAAAGGAATATGTATGGAGATGGATATCGGGGAGTTTACCGATTATACCGCCTGGATGCTTTACCGAACCCGTGGTACAATAGTGCATCGTGAATACCTTTCGGAAGGCAAACACGTGGAACTCGAATTCGTGACGTTGATCTTATTATGCACGTGATGGCCGATATGATGCAAAGATCGTTCGGCCTAAAGCCAAAGAACCAGTCTTATTCATACAAGTCTCCTTATCCGGAATGGTATAATAGAGTAGCACTTCCTCCAAGAGTGAAGCCTCCAACAGACTTGACTAAGTTTTCTGGTCAAGATGATACTAGCACCTTGGAGCATATCAGTCGGTACTTGATGCAGCTTGGGGAAGCCTCCACAGATGAAGCTTGGAGGATTCGGTATTTCCCTTTGTCTCTCACAGGGCCAGCTTTTACATGGTTTACCTCATTGCCAGCCCATTCCATTGGTACGTGGGCAGAGCTAGAACAGAGGTTCCATGCGTACTTCTTCACCGGCACTAATGAAAAGAAGCTGGTCGACCTCATGAGTCTAAGACAGAGAGCTAATGAAACGCCACAGGAGTATCTTCGTAGGTTTAGAGAAACCAAGAACCTTTGCTATTCATTGAACTTACCAGATGATCAGTTGCCTAGGATGGCGATATAGGTGCATGCAAACCGAATGTCGAGAGAAGCTGTTCGGCATGGAGTTTGATGACCTTGGTCAACTTTCACAAATGGGCCGGCCGCTATGAGTAATCAAGCTCGTGGGTTCAAGAGAGATAACCGCTTCCAAAAAGGGGAATGTTGCTAGTGAAATGTATCAAAAGTTTCTGGAAGAAGCGGCTGAATATGATGATGATGACGACATAGCCGCAGCCTGAACCGACTTGGGCGAAGGAGCCTACTCAAGTTAGCCAAATACCGGTTAAGGCAACAAAAAAGGAACTTATGACTTTGATGTCTCTAAGTCAGACAAGCTCTTCGATTTATTAGTAAGGGAAGGACGCATCAAACTGCCAGACGGACATCCTATGCTGCGCCCTGAAGGAGTGAAAGACAAAAAGTATTGTGGCTATCATAACACTAATTCTCACTCCATCAATGACTGCCGAGTATTCAGAGTTCGGATTCAGAAGGCTATCCAAGAGGGTCATCTAAAATTCGATGGTAAAATGAAGGTTGATGGTCAGCCTTTTCCACAAAATATGATTTCTTTCTCTGTGAACATGGTTTATGCAGATGATCCTAAAGGTAAAGGCAAGGTGAAAGTGTTAACCCCCGACAGAGCAAAGAAGAACGGTACTGTCGATCCTGATCAGCAAATCACAAGTGAAGAGCTGAAGCAAAATGTTCGGTTCAAGAATAGCCGAACCGAAAGAGGTGAAAGTTCCAAGCCTAGGGTAACATCAGGTATTTTGCTGAACAAATGGCAAAGGCAGCAAGAACAGGAATACTATGAAGAGCAAAGGTTTATAGAAGAACGCCGGAGATACGAAGAAGAGGTGTATCGTAGAGAGCAAGAAGAGCACGTGAGAGAAATAGAGCAATCTCATTGGGGGTGTTTATTCTTTAAACATTGCTGGAATGAAGGCTTGAAGTTGCCTGCTAGAAACAATTGCCCTGAATGCAGCGATCAAGATTTCGGTGCACAGCAGTCTCGAGTCAACCGCCGTCCGGTCCATGAAAGACTTGGAATGCAGTTTCTTGAGGACGATCAGCGCTTAAAAATGGACAGTTTTGAGAATCAACAAAGAAAGAGGTTTGCAGATCAACGTTGGACTCATTACAAAGGATACAATAGAGGGGAAGGCCCCCATGAATACGCCCGGCAAAAAGGACAAGTGGTGCCTCCGTAACCGAGAAAGAGTCAAAAGAGGAGAGTCCAGCGTTTGAGAAACAAAGAACTAAAACAATCAGATGCTGAGGAAAAGCCGACATGGCGCCCTAAGAAGAAACCCGATGAGCATGGACCCTCGGGTGATGCATGTATGGCTTTCTTCCTCCCATCAGAATTTATAGCTCCTGAAAACCAAGATGTCCAAGAAGAAGTGTATTCCGATTTTGATGAGACTGAAGTTTCAAGATTTGATGGCCCGGCTTTGTATTGACACAACAAAGCGACTTTCAACAAGCCGCCCAAATATCGCCATTTGAAGCCACTTTATCTGAAAAGGATATGTCAACGGCAAGCCTCTGACCAAGATGTTTGTTGATGGAAGGGCTGCCATCAATATCATGCCATATACTACCTTCAGAAAGCTTGGGATGACAAGTGAAGACTTGTTAAAAACCGACATGGTTCTCAGAGATTTTGCTGGCAATCCTTCTGACACTCGAGGAGCTGTACATGTTGAGTTGATGATTGGGTCAAAGACTTTGATTACTACCTTCTTTGTCATTGATGGCAAGGGGGCATACAGATCCGCTTTTTGGGAAGAGACTGGATTCATGCCAATTGTTGCATCCCTTCAACCATGCACCAAATTCTTATTCAATGGGTTGGAGATGACATTGAAGTTGTTCACGCTGATGATTCCGTAAGTGTTGCTGCTTCGGAGCCCGCTTATTGGGAATATGATGGCATTGATTGTTTTTCCAGCAAAGTGTGGGGAGAAGGTCCTGTGAATGTCTTCAACAGGGATCAACAGCCGATCCAAGCAGTCGGCTCTCACAGTAATTTTTAATGGGTAACTCAATCGATGGCAACAAAGGAAAGTTGGGGCATGGTTTTAAGTCGGCCGACAAGTTAGAAGAAATAGATGTTGGTGATGATACTAAGCCAAGGCCGATGTACATTAGTGCAAGTTTGAATCCGGAGTATAGATCGCAGTTGATAGCCCTTTTAAAGGAGTTTAAAGATTGTTTTGCTTGGGATTATACAGAGATGCCCGGATTGGATCGTTTCTATTGTTGAACATCGATTACCTATTAAGTTCGGATATCGTCCTTACAAACAACCTCCACGGAGAATTTATAAAGAGGAGGTGTTGGCCGATGTGAAGAAGGAGATCGAAAGATTGTTGGAAGCAAATTTCATTCGGCCATGCGGTATGTAGAGTGGATTTCAAACATAGTTCCCGTGATACAAGAAGAATGAAAAGATGAGGGTATGCATAGACTTCAGAAATCTTAATAAAGCTACTCCGATGGATGGGTACCCAATGCCAGTTGCCGATTCTTTGGTAGACCTAGCCGGTTGGATATGAAGTCATTAGCTTCATGGATAGGAATGCTGGTTATAACCGGATCTTCATGGCAATAGAAGATATCTCAAAGACAACCTTCAGATGCCCCGGCATATTAGTTTATTTGAATGGATTGTCATGACATTCAGGTTAAAGAATGCCGGTGCAACTTATCAACGAGCTATGAATTACATCTTTCATGAGTTGATCGGCAAAATCGTAGAGATTTATATTGATGACGTGGTGGTCAAGTCTAGAAACCATGAAGGGCATTTAGCCGATTTGAGGAAGACTCGAGTGTACTAGAAGACATGGTTTGAAAATGAATCCAAATAAGTGTGCTTTCTGAGTCTCTATTTGGTGAGTTTTTGGGATTTCTTGTTCATAAAGGAGGGATTGAAGTCGGAAAAAAAAGAGTATGGAAGCGATAGATAAAGTTGTCCCTCCAACTAATCTCACGAGTTACAATCGTTGCTTGGCAAGATTAATTTTGTGAGAAGATTTATATCCAATCTATCAGAAAGAGTCTTGCCTTTTTTTCTCCACTTTTGAAGCTCAAGAAAGATCAAGAGTTCATATGGGGTGACATACAATAAAAAGGCTTTTGATGAAATCAAAGAATACATGAAGGCGCCACAGTCTTTGGTACCTCCACAACTTGACAAGCCTTTCAAGTTATACGTGGCGGCCGATGGTCTAACAATAGGATCAGCCCTCATGCAAGAGTTTGAAGGAAAAAGAGAGAGTAATAGCTTATCTTAGCCGAGAGCTATTGGATCCAGAGACAAGATATTAATTTGCAGAGAAACTTTGCTTGTGTGTGTATTACTCATGTACCAAATTTCGGCACTACTTGTTAAATGCCGAATGCGTGGTAGTTTCTAGTTTTGATGTAATAAAGCATATGCTATCGATGCCGATTTTGAATGGAAGGATTGGCAAGTGGATTTTTGCTTTATCAGAGTTTGATTTGAAATATGAATCGGCGAAAGCGGTGAAGGGTCAAATTATTGCTGACTTTATTACACAACATCATGATCTATCTATTGAGATGATAAGCATTGTGCTCTGGGCTTTATTCTTCGACGGTTCATCCTGCAGCAAAGGTGGTGGTGCTGGTATTCTCTTGATTTCTCCACAGGGAGTAACCTTTGAATACGCTATTCCCATTGAATTTTATGTTACTAATAATCAAGCAGAGTATGAAGCATTGCTTAGAGGGCTTCGACTTCTTATAGAGGTAAAAGCTATGGCTGTCGAAATCTTTGGAGATTCTGAGCTGGTGATTAACCAGTTGACTGGCCAATATGAGTGCAAGAATGATATATTAAGGGAGTATTATGAAGAATACCGAGAACTTTTGAAAAGCTTTCGAACGGTGACTTTACATCATATCCCTAGGGGGCACAATGAAGAAGCAAATAAGCTAGCTCAAACTGCTTCTGGATATCGTGAAAATCAAGAAGTTCTCACTATAGACGAAGGTGCTCCGGATGCCGATCAAGTGGTTGATGATTGGAGATGTGAGATAGCCGATTACCTAGGGAATCCATCACAGAAAGTTTCCCAAAAGCTCAGGAATGATTTAATTGCATCTATGGCTTAGGTCCTGATTCGGCTGACTTCGTCTAGCACCTTCTTGTCATCATCTTCAGAGCTTTGGATCTTGGTGAGCTTTGTTTTGATCTGCTGGTGCTCTTTGATGACAGATGCTTTTTTTTGGCTGCATCTATGGAGTTCGGTAAATTGGCAATTTTATCCTTGTGGGACTGGATTTTCGCATTCAGCTGAGTTAATTGAGCTTCAAGCTTGGCCTTTTCCTCCTCCATAGCTTTCAGTTCAGGCTCCAGGGTTGACAAGGATTGTTTAGTAGCCTGAATCTGAGAATGCAGCTCTTTGGCTTGTTGCTTCTTCATCAGATTGTTACTTTACAGAGCAGCTCTGGAAGCTATGTTCTTGTTTGCCCTCCTGACCTTACCAAGATGGTCATCAAGATGAGTTGCAGATTCTAAGGGAATCCTAAGAGTTGGAGGGATTTCTTGGTCAATGAGTTCAACCAGGTCCCTGATCTGATCTGCATCTTAGACCAGAATGTTTATATCCTTGGCCAGCAGGAGAGCTATTTCCCTTAGCCGAGCTTGGTTTTTGCTGATAACCTTTGCTGAGAGGTAGCTTCTTCACCTCCCTCATTGATGTACTCTTCAACTGTGAAAGAGTAACTGATAGTCGGCTTGATATCATCCTTTGGGAAAAGAAGGGTTGTTAGCCGGATGGTTAAGTTTACTAAAGAATTCAGTAGGGCTAGGTATTACCTTTTGAACAGAGTCTTTCTCAGTTTGAATTCTGTCCTGGCTTGGTTGAGAACTTAGCTGAATGCCCAGAGATGATGAGCTAGCGACATGATGAGGGGAGGGCTCTTCAGCCATCCTGTCCAAGAGTTGATCTGATACAAAGCAGCAGAGTGTGAGTACTGTTAAATGCATCTAGGACAGGAAAAACAAGATGAATCAGCTAAGAAAACATTACCAATGTGGCCAGTAGCTTCCTGGATTTCTGCATCTCCAGCAGAGGCCTAAGGAGAAATCTCAATGGTTGTTAAAGCAATGGCCGACCTTGAGAGTTTGACCTGTGGCTGCAAATAGAAGAAATGAGTACAAAATTATTGCCTAAATGAGATTGACAAAGATGTACCTTAGGAGACAGTTTGGCTTTCTTGGATCTTGTTCTCCTGGGCACAGAGACATCCTTGCTTGACTCGGCAATAGCTTTCCTTTTGCTTTCTCCTCTTGAAGATCTTTGTACCCAGAGCCGTAGGGGTTTTCATGAAGGCTACGGGGGGTGGGGGCATTAAATCCCAAAGCAGGAATAGGCCAGCCTGGTAGTATTGAACCACTTGAGAAGGAGGAATAGGCTCAATATCCTGTGAATGCCAAAGTATTAAAATCAAGGATAAGCCCAATAGCAAGGAGAACTATCAGTACAAGGGGATTACCTCGCTGTCAGAAGCAAATTGAGCTTGCAAATCTTGGCACAGAGGATGCACTGGTGTGTTGAAAATGTGAGCACACCATTCTTGCCACTAGGAGGCAAACAGAGGATGGGCAACATCTATTAATCCAAGAGGAGAAGACATATATGCTGGCAACTCCCATCCAAGCTCAAAAACTTTCTTGGCCTCTATTTCTTCCCCTATTTTCTCTCTGGGCTTTATGGTTTTTGAGAAGAATAGCCTTGGGGGCAGCTGACCACATCCTAATTGCCTGGCCACCATGTTTGGGTTATAGAATTCATAAGTAGGGTGTAGCAACCTCCCATGATGAAATTCTACCGGCAGAACACAAGGCTTGATGAAAGAGTTGAAGATCTCCGTGGACACTGGGTCTGAGCAGCCAGTTTCATAACTGAATTTGTAGGGCATGGTCAGGTTCTTATTTTTTGGTAGGGAAGCCAAATCACATTGTCAAACTCTTTGAAAAACAGCTTGAAAAGATGACCAATGTCCATATCGATGATTATAAGATGCTGCTTCCCCATATGTCTGACAGGTCTTCTCCTTTGCTGTACCATCTTCAGCATGATTAACTGAAGGGAAGCCCAGATCATGAAGGTCCACAGACACTATTTGATGCATGTACAATTACAGCCACATTTGAACAAACCACCAGGGACCATTCACACAATGAATTTCTCCATGATTGCGCATCTGGACAGTAATCTGATGCATCATATGATAGACAGCCCCCAAAAGATATTTGCCCAAGGGGATCAAGGTACCTGCAGCCAATTCCTCGGCCATCACCATGTGATTCAGGGTTGGCTCATTGGATTTGCCACAAAATATGAATCTGCTCAACCACATATTCATGAAAGCCTTATACTCCTTGTCATCTACAGCACCAGTTGACATGTAGGTTTGGATGTATTTTGTCCATCCACCTCCTGACTTGACTGCTTTTTACAGTTCTTCTTTGTTCTCGTACTTAGAGGGGTACACTGGTGCTGTCACATTGAGGCCGGTCATCATGAAAATATCTGCCAAAGTAAAAGACATTGGACCATGGCCAAATATGAAGGCATTGGCGGCATCGGACCAGAAATGGGTGGCTGCTATCAAGAGGGAGTCATTCCGAGGTGTCTCTGACAAAGATAGTTCCAGGCAGTGCTGGATGTCTTGAGAATCCCAGTGACTGCTGCTCTTGTTCAAGATCCTCCGATACCAATTTCGCTATCCAGTAATTGGGGGGAACGGCCAAGTTTTGAAGATATTCGGCCACTGATTCGGCGGAGTAACTCCAGATTTGAAGGGGATTCTCAAGGTTTCCTTCTCAATAAATTCAATCGGATTAGGATCCCCCATCGGGCCAAGAAAATAAGAATCGGGGATCGCCGTGTATGGAATCAAAATCTCATCCTTATATTCCTTCAAAGAATGACGCAACCAGAGGAAATGGATCAAAAAGAAGCAAAAGATCGGTTTGAAAGTTGCCGAACACAGAGGGAAAGCAAGAATTACCTCTGGAACTGCATCCTGGGTCGCCATTGAAGATTTGAAGAAGATTTGAATCTGGATCAGAGAACTCTGGTTTCGAGCGGCGGCTGCGAGTTTGAACAATGTTGACCTAAAAGAGAGAAGAATTTGTGGTCAATATCGGAATAAAATCACTTTTATCCCAAAATTGAGGGGGCACGTGTTAACACTAGATTTTGGTAAAGTCCGAAAGGATGACAGGTGGGCCAGTGCGTGGTAGACTCGCAAGAGGCAAGTATTCGGGAACATTCGGCAAGCATCCATTCGGCTGATTCTGGGCAATTCGGCAAGTGTACCTGCGGTCGGTCGACTGACTCAGGCGATTCGGCAAGCATTCGTGCGGTCGGCTATCCTTGGAGGCGGTGACTCCGTTCGGGAAGTAAAAGGTGGCGAGCAGAAAGCCGAATAGAAGGCAAGAAACGTGATAATCGAGGACTCCGAAGAGGATTAGAGCTAAGAGTCGCCATACTTTTGAGTTACCTTTAATATATTGTGTAATCGTAATCTCTTAGGATTCATGTTATATCCAGGGTATAAATATAAGCCCTCGACCATTGTAAAGGATATACACAATCAAATCAATACAACCGCCCCGTGCCAAGTTTTCGAGTCCTTTGTCGTGTCGTCGGAGTTCTTCGAGAGGAGCCATCGATCCGTCGACCTCCGTAAGTACCGGCAACCTTGCTATCATGTCTAGTATCATGCGGTGGATTTAGATATTGATGCAAGTAGTCTTGCTTGTCTCGTTGGATGGCCGCGGCGGCAGCGCCCGCTTGACAATCAAGAAGTCTTTGCTTATGCTTTGTTTATCTCGACTAGATGGCCGTGCGGCAGCGTCCGCTTGATAGCATAGCGAAGCGGGATAGTTATCGGCTCTATTAGATTTGGCAAGATCTAATAGATTCATTAAGTTATCACGTGTTGCATATTTTATTTATTTGTAACACTTTTTGCCCAATCTAGATTGGTTAGTTTCGGCTCTCTATTTTCTTTTAGATCTATTTGCTCTTTGGTGTATTCATTCTCATGTCATCGTGATAAATAGATCATATGCTTATGTAGCCGAATAAGATCAATCTAGATTGTTACATGTTGTGGGTTCTAATATGTTAGAAGCGTCTGAATCTTGATGGGATTGAGTGTCGTGCGGTGGATACACGTTCTTGATGGGTTTACTCGTAATAGCTTGTTCGTTCCTACTTCATGGACCCCGAGTCGGCAGGACTGCCGAGCTTGGTTACGCTTTCAACTCATGATTATTTTTAACTTGCTCAAACATGTCTTCTCATGCATGCGTACTCGGTAATCAATGCTTTATGTGTTTTGCCTTTAAATTAGCCGAATGAATCATGTGCATGATTGGCAGACAGCTCCTATAGCTGTGTGTCGTTGTAAGTGGCTTCAGGGCCATATATACGAAACTGTCTGGTCTCACCCGACTTGTTCCAATTATGTATTTAACAATCTTTATCCCTTGTCAGTTTTCAGGTTAAATTGACTGGCACGCTTCCGGATCTCCGAACCGTCCGGGCACCCGATTGAAGCCACGCTTTCCGGCTTGCTGTGTGTGCGGCACAGTGCGTCACATTTTGTGTCAACAGAGACGTCACGGCTGCTGTGCTTGGCCTCAAACCGGCAAGCAACCCGGCACTCTCCTTCCTTGGCCAGGCCCAACTCATCCAAAAACAGCCCAACTCCCTTTCTCTGCCTTCATCACGTGCATAGCATGCGGGCGTGGAAACGCCGCCGCCGTTCCCTTCGCTACGAAGGAAATGCCACTACTGCATGCCGCTGTGACCATGGGTCCCACCAGCCAAGGAGGTCCCACCTGCCAGCCAGGAGGGCGGATCGGGAGACGGCTCCGCAGTCTCACGCCGTTGCCTTCCCGTCGGACCTTGCCATCTTCTTCTTTCTCCGTACGAGAAAACCCGTGCGCTGCTTTCCGTCGGTGACCGTGAAGACGTCACGACGAGCCGCGCCGCGCCGCGATTTAGGGAGCGCCCCTTGTTGACATTTCTAACGTCGCTACTAGAAATAGAGGTAAATCCCTATCCCCGGCAACGGCGCCCAAAAATGCTTGTTGATATTTCTTATGCACAATTAAAATATGAAAGATTCGCAAGCGCATTTAAAACCATTGTAGCATTTTACCAGGGAGTATTCCAGGTATCGTTATTTATATTTTACCACCGGGAAACAATGGATAGAGACATTGATAGTTCACTATCATGTATCTACTAACTAATACACCAACTAGATTAAAGTAGGGGTAAACGATATATTGATGATAGGAAATATGCATATATGACACACACGAGAGAATTCTATGATAAAAGAGTAAATAGCTAAAGTGAGAGGACAACGGGAGAGTTCAAGGTTTCTAAATACTTCTCTATTACTTGGGTTCTATAATAACTGATTTATGGAAGGTAAAGCAATCACACAATAACACTTCGGAACATCAGAACACTAGCCACGGAAAGGGGTGAGAAAGGGACTAGGAAGCTCCGACTACGGTCCTACAAACACCAACCCTAACATGGTGGAATACGTCGGCCGTCAGGGCTGTCACCACCTGGGGCTACCACAACTATATGTTGGACTGGGTGCAATCTCAGGTAACATATAGCCTAGACTCCATGTCTACACTACCAATTACTACCCTAGTCACAATTAATAACTAGAGCACCCGATATGGGCGGAGATCCTATGCTAAAGTATAACAACTATACTAACCAATTAAATGTAATGCATAAAAGTAAATAGAGAAGATAAAATATATTAAAGCATAAGTCTTACAAAGAATAAATACAAAGATATACCAAAACTCTGATGACTCTTCCGAAGACTCCTCCGGAACCCGGGCGTAGCGCCGCTCTCCCTAACTCTCAACTAGAACTACATTGGAAAGTCTAGCCCTAATTCTCTAGAGATGAGAGGTCATCCATTCGAGGGACGCCTCTACATCTCTAATAATGTGGTGCCCTTAGGGAGGGGGTCTACTTCTTTATTTATAGTCTAGAAAAGCCTCCACCTCTTCTAGACAGGCGATGTGGGACTAATTCGACTTCGGCAACGGTGGAGATGCAAACCCTAAGGCGGTAGGAGGCCGTCCGTCGAAGCGGGCCTCGATTGGGCTCTGGAGAGCGCCGGCCGGCCCCGGGGTAGGGCCGGGCGGCCCCACCCTGTAGCAGGTGGGCCCCACCTTCGGTACATCGCCTTCTGGTGCCTTCTAGAGTCTTCTAGTGTTGGTTTCGGTGTAGAATTGATATCTTTTGACTCTGAACTCCGAATATAGCAAATAATATGTCCGTTTCGATCGTCTCGACGAGCCCGTCACAATGGTGTAGTCCAATTCATCATTTGAGATACTTTTATTCTGTGCAAAATTGGATATACCTGCAAAACGATCGAGAACAACACAACTCGTGGAACTTGTTAGAATCAAACCCTACAACTATGCTTTGTGGTTGATATCATGTTATATTGAGCAATAGTTGATGGTATAAAATAGGCGTTAAGGACCGTCAACACCCCCGACCGCACCAAGCCCTAGCCCTTCCGGAAGTTTCCCCCATCCGTGCACAGGATAGCGGCCCGCGTGTCCCTCTTGTGGCGCCATCGAAAGATCGTCGTCGTCCGTAGGGACAGCTCCTTCTCGCGAGCCCTAGCCTGCGCCATATAAAAACCCCAGCCCGAGCCCTCACCTCGCCATCTCCCTCTCCTCGCCGCCACTCGTGTTTCCCGCGTCTGCTTCCTCTCTGCCGACCCCCTCTAGCGCGCCGCCTGACTGCGTGGCGTCCTTGGTGGCGCGGTGGTGCCACGCCCGCGCCGCCCCCGGGCCGGCAGGACCTGCTTCTTCGCCCGCGACGCGCCAATACGTGGCGCGGTGCCCGCCCGGCCTTCACCGCAAGTCTCGTCTCGCCCGCGTTCAGCTCACCGTCAACGCGGTCGGCCACGGCGCCTCGCGCCATCGCCGCCACGACACCGTGACGAGCCTCCGCGGTCTTGCCACCCTTGCCACACGAACGCCGGTGAGCAACCCAACACTAAAAGCTCCACCTTTCTCCTCTTGGTTGTCGCTCTCACCTGAAGTCGGCCTTCGCGCCTCGACTGTGCTTCACCGAGGGAAACCGCACCACGGGAATCGCCGTGACCTCGCCACGACCGCGACCTCGTCCTGTGACGCGCAGTCGGCCACCTCCACACCGAGCCCCCCATCCTTTAGCCCACACCGCGACGTCATCCACGTCGCCGGTTTTCCCCGTCCTCGAGCTGGCTACGCCTTCGCATCTAGCCACCATCGAGCCAGAGCTCCCTCGGCGCTGCGCTCTGCCTCGGCGTTGTGCCGCGTCAAGGATCACCGCGGCGAGCCCAGACGGCACCAGCACCACCCTGAAGACTCCGGTGAGCCTCCCCCTTACCAAAAGCTTTTGCCTTTCCCCCCTCCGCCGTGTGCTTTTGCCTGAGACTAGCCTGCTGTGTGTGCCGTGCACTAGATGTCACACTTGCAGGGACCTCCATTCCTTCCCAGGAGTAGCAGTAGCCGAGACCTTTGCCCGCAGCCAGGGCCGTGGATGTGACCTTGACTAGGCCTCGCCTCTGTTCTCCAGCATCGGCCGCCTGCAAGACAATCGGCCCCTCGTGACGACGCCGTGGCCGCAGCGGCAGCCTCGCCCCGGCCATGACGATGACCCGGCCTCACCTCCTTCGGACGCCATGTCTGCCTGCACCGGACCCAACCCGCACCAGGCGTTCTGCCTCCTGCAGGCCCTCGGTGAGTACTAGAACTCCCCAAAACCCAACCTTTTGTGCTGCCACCACGCTGCCCGGCCTTCGTGCCGGCGAGCCCCTTCTTCTTGGAACGCATAAAGGCTGCGACCCTAGAGGAAACCCACGCCGTCACATGCACGCCTGGCGTGCTCACGCACGACCACGCCCCACAAGGACACGCAAAGAGCCCTTCGCGCCTCTCGCCAAGCACCTACCTTTGGTGCCGCCGCCGTTCGTGTGAGCTCGCCACGTGCACGCTCATGGCCACGGCGCGCACCGTGTCGGCCTGGAGCCTGCAGGAGCACAGGACATCACGACGGCAACATGGCCTCCGCCTTGCTCGCCGCTGCACGGACCACCATGGCCATGCAGCCGTTGTCTTTCGTTCGAGCTCGCCACGCGCTGTCTCACAACCATAGCGCGCTCCCTGCTGGCACCCACTTTTTGCACCCACACTGTAGACACACGCACACCGGCGCACAGCTCAGCGAACACCTGCCGACGAGCCATTTCGGCCTTTTGTCGAACACCCTTCGTGCGCCTCTTCTCCCTCTCTGCGTTGCTACAGATTGGAGCTTTGAGCCCATAGTTGCAGCCAAAGCAGGTCACAACCCAGCTCCACATCCTGCTCCTCCCTCCATCGTTGGCCGAAGCAGCCCACCAGCAGCCCAGATCGGCCACGGCCCGCCGACGGCTTCCTCCATCTGCCAACTGGACCGGGCCAGGTGGCAATCCAGTCGGTAGTGCCAAGCCCAATTCGTGCACCTTCTTCTTTTTCCTGGTTTAGAAATCCTTAGCACCATCAAAAATTCATTAAAATTTCATCCTATCTCCAAAAATTATGAAACCAGTTTCATAATTTTTTTAAAATCCTACCGTACCTCCTAGTACAGTTCTTATGTTCTTTTGGGTTAGTTTTATTTGCAGTCTTTTATTGCTTCTTATTTGCTCGTTGTTCTCGACCTTTATTTTGGCGTAGTGACGAGTCAAGCTCGAATGGATCCGACGACGCATTCGGAGGCCATGGACCCTGATGGTGGACGACCTCGACTTTCAGAGACGCGTACCACTACTACCTCGATATCGCAGGTGTCATGGCAGCACCTTTACTTAGAGAATCCTATTAGACATTGCAAAGTATAGCTGCTAGCGCTTTATATTTATTCATTTGCTAGAATAGGAGTTGTATGCTATTGTCGGAGCCTTGATTGCCTTGACCGAAACCACTTCACCCTGATTACCTAGCTTCGCGCTCGCCACTTATATTTATACTTGTGCAGCTTGATTGCATTTTACTCCATCATAATTACATATATGCCTTTGATATGTGATGTGTGATGGTTTGGTGTTATGTGGATGGTGGTTGGGGTTTGGCCGTGAGGCACCCCCATAAGGTATTTTGTTGGTTTGGTACACGACGGGAGCGGTGAATCCCAAGTGGGTGGTGGTGATATGAGGAGTTCTAGAGATATTCCTTGCCCTCGACCTGATTCTTGGAGATACTGGCTAGAGCGAGAGGTTGCCGTGGTGTACGGAGTGCACCAAGGGTAGTTCCTGTGGTGGGAACACAGAGTCCTGGACGACGGTCCATTAGGGACATTGGGAATGAGGAGTTTGTGGATAGATCACCTCTGAGGGGTGAGTCTAGTGCTGTGAGGCACACGGTTTGGTGGAAGGTGATTGCTCTAGCCAACTTAAGGACTGAGTAGGTTGCAACCATAAATCACGGGTTCTTTTCGTACACACCACATGCCTAGGTGGGTATGGCCCGTCGCTCAAATTAGTGCAGGCAACCACCAGTCTCTGTGGGAGCTAGTAGGCACGCGGTCTGTGGCCCTGTGCAAGTAGTGTCAGGAGGGTGGAGGTTACTTCGCATAACCTCGATGACACGACCCCAGCTTATGTAGTGGCGTCTATATATCTTCACTCCGGCTGGTGGACAGGTCTGGTGTTTGTCGGCCTAGTTTGTGGTGGTGGTGTTCATCGTCGATGGTGACTCATCGACGGTGTTCATGTGGGGTAACAGTGTACTCTCTGCAGAGGTTAAAATCTATACGTATAGCCGCGGTCTCGGTTATGATCACTTACCTGTGTGCAGGGTTCAGCTCACTAGCTTCTCTTGTGCTTTGCTTTCTCTCCCCTGAAGATAGGTCCGGCTTGAGGCCGTTGAGACGAGGGGCGTGCGGAGGTCACCTCGTTGCTTAGACTGAGAGATTGAGGGTGTTGTGAGGGATGATGAGTGGTGAGATATGAGATGAGAGGAGAATGGTGATGAGACATGTTGATGATGATGGTATGTGAGTGTGAGATTTTGGTTGGGAATTATAGAAGATTTATGTTATACTATTTATGCCTTTTTGCATGCGCTAGGATGCAAACAATAGCCAAACATTAGGATCACCAGATCCCTTTATTTTCTATTTCCACCAAAGCTCATTCGGTGCTGACCATGGCCTGCACATATCTGGTGGTGTGCAGATTTCTTTGCTTGCAATGGTGTTGAGATTAGTAGTTGGTTTGCGGTCTACTCTCAAGGATGCCTGTGGATTGGAAGATCATCAAGCTTCGCTGCTACGAGTAGCTTATCGGTGTTTTGTTTGTTTTAGCCCTGTGGGCTTGTAATTAGATTATGTATTAGGCATATTTTTTTATACTCTGTATTGTATGACTTTGTAATCAGTTGAAAAGTGGATGCCCGTGATAGCCGAGATATCCTGGGACTATCACAGAGGGGCAAAAGAGTCGGTATTTCAAGTTTTGAAATCCCGGTTCGCTTCATCCTTGGCCGGTATTAGGTAAGAATGCCCCATCACAGTTTATTTTGTAAGTATCTTCCGGGGGGCTCTCCATCTTAGATTTACAACTTGTTTAGCTTTTGTTTCTGGCAATGGATGAGTTAAATTCCATACCATCATATGGTAGTTCACGTTCTTAACAATTTCTTGGGCACTTCTCCGTTCACCTGCATTAGTTTTATTGCGTGCAGACCACCAGCACCACATGAGGAGGATTATCTTCTGCTTTATGTCACTGCGAAGTCCCTAGATTTTTGTAAGCATGTCTTGGACCGTTCCTTGTTTTAACAAATCCACCCTCATCTCTTCCGGGTTTAGAAGTAGCCAACATAATTTAATATATTTGCATTTGAGAAATAAATGGCCAATGTCTTCATCAAATCTGTAGCACATAGGGCACAAAGTATCCAGTTTGATTCCCCTCTTTGCAATATTCATTTTAACCTGTAATGAGTTATGTGCCATTTGCCACACAAAGACCTTGACCTTGTTGGCCACATTTAACCTTCATATTTCCTTCCATCCAAAGTTACATGAAGCAGCACAAGAAGTTGAAGCATCAGCTCCCATTTCTTTATCTCGGATTTTCATGCCCAGGGCATAAGCCGATTTTACTGAAAAGGCTCCTTTAGGATCAGGATGCCAGGCCAGGAAATCATTTGTATCTTCCACCAGTAGGAGGGATAGAATTATTCTTGCATCTTCCTCCCAAAATATGTCTTTAATCAATTGTTCATCCCAACAGCCCGTTGTTGGATCAATTAATTCAGCAACTTTTTGTAGGACAGAGCCTCTTCGAGGTGTAATAATTCGCCTTGTGCTATTCCTAGGAATCCAAGGGTCACTCCAAATGTTGACTGCAGAGCCATCACCTATTCTCCAAATGAGCCCTTCTTTTAATAGTTGCAATCCTTTTAAAATACTTCGCCGTGTATAAGAAATGCCACCTCTTACTTTGGCTTCCAGGATAGATTTCTCAGGGAAATACTTGGCCTTCAGCACTTGTGCACATAGCGTATCAGGAAACATGAGAAGTCGCCAAGCTTGTCATGCCAACATAGCAATATTAAATATGTGCAGATCTCAAAAAACCAGGCCACCACCACTATTCTTAGACCTTGTTAACTTTTCCCAACTTACCCAGTGGATTTTGTTTAATTTATCCTATTGGCTCCACCAATAACGCCCTATTATGGCTGATATTTCTTCACATAAGCCCTTAGTTAGATCAAAACAGGACATAGCATATGTAGGAATAGCATGTGCAACTGCTTTGATCATAATCTCCTTCCCTGCCTTGGAAAGCAGTTTTTCTTGCCACCCTTGAATACGAGTCCACACTCTTTGTTTTATATACTCGAACATCTTTTTCTTGGATTTACCAACATATACTGGCAGGCCAAGGTATTTTTCATTACTTGCAAGGCATGTGATTTCCGATTCTGTAAGGATCATACATCGATCTTGATCTCGTGTGTTGGGGCTAAACATAATGGATGTCTTATCCTTGTTTATTACTTGACCTGACACATCTTCATACAGTCTTAAAATCTTTTGTAATTTGTTAACTCCTAATGGGGTGGCTTTGAGCAATACTAAGGTATCGTCCGCAAAGAAAAGGTGGTTGACCTATGCAGCACTAGGGCATATTTGAATTCCTTGGATCTCCCCTTTTTCTTCAGCATTTCTAAAAAGGGCTGATAAACCTTCAGCACACATGATGAAGAGATACGGGGAAAGAGGGTCACCTTGACGTAAACCATGCTGAGGTAAAATCTGGTCTGTGTACTCGCCATTTATCCTTACTCTGTACCTGACTGTGGAAACACATTTCATGATCAAACTCACCCAATCTTCGGCAAATCGTAACCTTCTCATCATTCTTTCAAGAAAAGACCATTCCACTCTATCATACGCTTTACTCATATCCAATTTGATAGCAGCTAGTCCAGCACTATCTTTCCTCTTGTTTCTTATATGGTGTGTCATCTCATATGCTAAGAGAACATTATCAGTGATAAGTCTTCCTGGCACAAAAGCACTATGTGATGGAGAGATAATGTCTGGTAGTACTTTTTTTAGACGATTGGCCAACACCTTGGAAATCAGCTTATATAGCACATTGCATAGACTGATGGGACGCAAGTCTTTAATTTTTGTGGGCTTCTGATTTTTGGGATAAGGACAATGGTGGTATCATTCCATCCTTGTGGCATTGGTCCACCATTTAGCACTGCAAGCGCCTCCTTTTTTAGTTTATCACCCACTAATCTCCAAAATCGCTTGTAAAAGATGGCTGGGATGCCATCCGGTCCAGGAGCTTTCAAGTCCCCGATTCCGTTTAAAGCCTATTCCACCTCTTCTTCAGTAAAGGTTTTAAGGAGTGCCTCGTTCATTGATGTAGAGACCCTCCTCTCCACCGTTTGGATCAATTCTTGCATTCTGGAACCTGCATGGGAAGAGAACAGACTCTTATAGTGGTTAGTGATAAATGGTTTGAGTGCTCTCCCCTCAATCACTCCTCCATCCTCCCGCAACTCCATAATACGAAGATCTTAACATGGAGATATTTCCCAATAGCACAGCCCTCCTCATCAGTGTCTACCTCTATAGTCTTCCCCACTCTGTTCCCAATTTCTTCCCCTATCTCTGGTGTCATCAATCCAAAGGGAAGCCTAAGAACACGAATCCATATTGGCGTGTATATGAACCCCAATTCGTCCAGAAGGTTGCTATCATCGAAGTCCCTTACAATGAGCAAATCTCCCCCAAACTCCCCAGGGCCATCTTCAATTGCTCTACGCTTCCCTGCAGGTTGCAAAAAGGTGAAAAAGGAAAGCATTGTCTCCCAGCTCCCTGCGTCAAATCCCCCTTCGAGGGCACCAGATGTTCCCCACAGCATTGACAATACCCTCAACATTCCCTGGCTTCTCCGAAAATAATTTTCCTACCGCCTGCAGACCTCCATCAGCTCGGACTCCTGTTTTCTTCCAGGCTCCCTTCATGGCCGAGCTTTCAGCTTCCGACAATTTCAAGCCACCCAGCATACCTTCAATTTCAGCCGCTTCTCCGGACATAGTAGGTCGACCTCCAGATTACAGTAACACGTGCTTCAGAAAACAACAAAAGGTGAAAGTGTTGGTTGGTGGATGTTGCGGATGGTGATGGGGATGGGGACGGGGATGGTGAGACTTGGCTGGATCTGGTTGGTGGAAATCTGCAAAAGGAAATGGAAAAGTGAGATTTGTGGGGCTGGGTTTCGCTTTTGCTTGCTTGGAAACCGGCTCGAAGCTCCGGAGATAGCTCCAGGACTCGAGACTCTTCTGAGTCGCCTAAGCCTCCAGAGGAAGCTTTTAGTCTTGCTCGCGGCGCTCGGGAGTTTTAAATTAACACTAGTAACTAGTAGGTGACCCCGCGAGAAGCGCGGGCAACAGAGTATAGCCATTGTTCAACAGACTTAGTTGTTGTAGAGTATACAGTATGTATCTAGCAACTATAATTCAAATATAACATTTAGTTTTGTGCCTTGTATGAACGAATTTAAATAATGGCATATTTTGTACAGTTAGAATATGACTATGAAAGCAAGTTATCGTGATTCAACGGCAGTTGCTGATGGTAGGGAGATGGTGATCTTGCATATGTGGTGAACAACGAACGAAGAAATGTGCTCTCTCTCTCTCTCTCTCTCTCTCCACTTGAAGCAATCGATAGTTCGATACCAAGAAATAATTCACACTACCAACTACCAACAGTAGGCAGGCAGCGCATTCAAGTCACCAAACCAGAATTGAAGCACATACATTCCAAAACGCTTCGCTGCTACTAAGTGTAAGCTCAATTTCAGTAGGGTTGCTTTCTCATTAAACAGGGTGCCAACAACACAAGTATAGTTGATGACGCAATACTAAAATTATGAAGTAGAGATAAATTTCATGTCATTTATGAAACTGGGTGTCACTTTAAAACTTGGAAACTGTTCCACACTAGCATAGCTTCATTCATACAATATTTACCCAGTCACAGATTAAATGTTTTAAGTAGCCTATTAAACAACAAAACTAAAACTATTCATTGAACGTTCATTATCACAAATAACTCAAGATGATGTCACTCTCAGAAACTTCAAAATGAAACTCAGTTGAAACTATGCATTGAACGTTCATCATCACAAATAACTCTAGCAGCCAAAAAGCGATGCCATTTCCAAAAGTTTGTACTTAAAAGTACACGCAGATTAAAAGAAGCATTACATGAGCACAGGACATATCAACACTCAAAACAGAAGCATAGGGAGCATAGTGTAAGCAAAGTGTGAATGTTAAGATCAGTCCTCTCTCCATTCATGCTGGCATTCTCTTTGCAACACCTGTATAATGTGGTCATCCATTCATCAGCTGATCGAATCTGCATCTGCTTGAAGTATGCTTCACCATGGTTGCATCTTTGGCATGTAACTGCAAGTTTAGTGAATGCATTTAGCAGACTATGGTTCTGCACATTATTGTTATGTATATATAATATACATGCATCCGGCCCAGGAGAGAAAGTAATATGTAGCAGATATAAAGGTAGTTACTTGGTCGTTTTCAACAAGAAAAAGGTCCATCCATGTGGTTATATTGGACTAGAGTTAGTCTATCAATCTGATTTCACAAATTGTTCAAACTTCAAACAACTTTGCCTCCACTGTGGCAAATTTGGGTATGTGGATAGTAATAAAGTTTAGTGAATGTGCTTTGGTGTGTTATGTTGGCACATCACTTGTTCAGCTCAGGTCACAGATCAAAAGTGAAGTTACTTAGCTGTGTCTAAGAAAATGCTTCCTCTGTATGGTAACAATCACTAGTTATGGAATCAAGTTTAGTGAATGTGCTTTGGTGTTTTATGTTGGCACATCACTTGTTCAGCTCAGGTCACAGATCAAAAGTGAAGTTACTTAGTTGTGTCTAAGAAAATGCTTCCTCTGTATGGCAACAATCACTAGTGAATTATGGATATTGCATGACACAAATATGCTATCTGTCTGCACTTCTAAATAATTTTTTAGAAGAATTATTTCTTCCATCCTGCAAGCGATGATGGGTACAAGCCCTATTAGATCACCAGTCACCACACCACCTTGTGACACTGACTTTGACCTTATAATTTCATTCTACCAGTGCTTTAATAAAGAGGTGATATCATTTGCTGTATTTACTAAACCACTTAGAGATCGTATTTGGTGTGGGTAAATATAACAGGACTTGATTACAGACGGTAATAGATCTCATTCCTTCTTGAGCAAGATGAAGACATGGCACCATGCAATGCAGAGGCAAGATGTTGGTCGACGCAATGTCTCACCTCGTCTTGTCTTGCTTTGGATGTTTCTTAAAAAAAATGAAAGCTTGTTTTACGGATATGGCTCTTAATGGGTGTTGCCGGGATGAAGACATTGGGGATTTTGTGTGTTTTTCTTCATATTACATCTTTGTTTTCACATAGGTATGACGTATGAGTGAATCTCTCTTGATACTGGATCAACGCTCCCTTTCAAATCTGGGCCCTTTCCTTGTTAATCAGTTTTGATTTTACATTCCAGTTCTGTTCAATTTCAGCAAGATCGAGATAAAACAATGCATGGTACCCTGATCGATAACACTACCAAATGCAACCAAACAGAAAGGGTAATCAACCATTACATTACCAAACACGCTGCAACCTTATTCCATTTGCGTTTCTACGAACCAAACGCTTTCTACATTGAAATTTTGGTGATTTACTCAAATAATGGCATAATGCACCAACTAGAGAACCAAAGAAAAAATAAATATCAGGGAGTTTTTTTTGTGCGCCTTCGGACGCACTCACCCCCCCCCGCCCGTGCGCGCCCCTGACTTTTCCGAGCGCGCGCTGCAGAAATCCACAAGTGTTCAGTTGCTCCTAGCCTTCCTAACCCCATGGCATTTGGCCACCTACAAGGCTACAACTGAGAGGATGCTATCAGGCTAACAAAATAATTTCTAGGGTTCGCTTGCAACTTCATGATTATCCTACAAATACCCTAACCATTTCACCATCGTCTTGTTGGCTGGTAAGGCAAGAAGGTAGGGATGGGATAGAATACGGATGCAAATCTTCTTTTGCAGAAGGCATTACCACTCACTAGCTAGCTAGTTGCAACAGGAACAAGGGGTGAAAATTGAGATCTTTCTGGTAACATATAACTGCTCTATTTCTTTAGCTACCCCTATCATATCAACCCGTGCTCCCATATCTAGAAACTTACATTACATATATGTTTCGTATTCACTTCTCTCTTTATTCATCTCCTAACACAACAATTTTTTTAGGAAACCAGGAGGGGAAAACCGCCATCTGAACTCAGATTTTTATAAAAGAAATAAGTCTGTACAAAAGAAGAAAAGATGAACTATACAAAAGGGAAATTAAAAACCAAGATGTATTGTATAATCTCTATGTGATAAATTCAGTATATATGTATTTTCATCCTTTGCATTTCACCTCTATAGATTTTTAATATATTTTTAGTTAAAACCTTAGTTTAAGTTATTTTTGTACCTTTTTTGTGACATCATGGATCTACTACATATTGGCTTCCAACTTTGGATCTTATGAGCTGCTGCAATATTTTTATGTGTTAATTTCAAACTCTGTGCTTACAAGTTGTAGGATTTTCTATTGAGAAATTATCACATTCTTATATGCTTGGAGCAATTAAGGAGAGCAGAAAGATAACTGATGCAGAAAAAATAAATTTCCTAGCTGCTAAAATCAAACAAAAAAATTCTAGGTGGCTTGTTCCAAACTAGCCCTTGAATCCCCACTTCCAAACTAGCCCTTGAATAGAGCTAATGGAATCAACTACTAGCAAATGTTTTACATGAAACAAAATGAAGGCTGCGTTCGGCTGGCTGGCCTTCCAACCGATTCCTTCAGCAGCACTTCCGGCCGGCTGGAACTCCACGCGTTTTTCTACTGAAGACCAGCAAGAACCAGCCGTATCCAGACAAGCCGAACACAGCCGAAACCATTGATGACATGGTAATAAGATAGAGTAGTTCAACTGAAAATAAAACCAGAGCTCACTATGTACCTGTTTCAGAAACAGGCCAATCTGTCATAGTAACTTTTGAGTATGCCCGCAAGCCCTGAAGAATCAGAAAATTTGAACAATTAGAAACTGTCTAGACACCAACCCCACAGAAATGTTCACACTCCCCTTCGACAAATGCATCCAAGAAGAGGAATTTCAGATCATCCTAGCAGTTTGGAAAAATAAACATCCAAACTGATTTCGCAGGAGCTGGAAATAATAAGATACTTTCAATGCTAGGGACGAACAATGAACCAGGTACTAACAGGTTCATTCACCATGTTTTAATGTGTATGTAGAAGGCCCCTGACATAACAAAATCAGATAGTTACAAGGAAAACTGTTTTTAGAACAAGAGACCACAAGGAAAACTGTATTCAGAACAAGAGACCATAGCGGAAGAAGCCTACTAATATCAAGCTATGTCCAGTACCATAGCTGCAGCTTGTGTGTGCGTGTGCCCATACTTGCAGTTAGGGTGCATAGAATTGCAAACATTGTCAACTTTTACACTTATGTTACCAATGTTATCAATTCTAACCCTTCTAAATTGTTTTTTTTATCAAATTCCATACCATCATCACCCACATGTGTATGGTAATTAGGGTGAAGGGGCAAACAGCTCAATATGAAACCAAAACCAAAAACTGAGAGGTGATGCAAAACTGAAAAGAAACCTACACGCCACACATCATCACCCTGCAGCCTTTATAAATATACTGAGCAGGATGACCAAGATTCAAAATAAATAAACAACTTAAAAGGGCTATACACCAAACATACTTGTTAAGTTCAAACTCTAGTGCTTACAAGTTGTAGGTTTTTCTATTTAGAAATCAACACATTAACATGTTCTTATGGTTGGAGCAATTAGGGGAGCATGAAGATAACTCGATGTCAAACAAATAAATTTCCTAGCTGCTAAAACCAAACAAAAAATTCTAGGCGGCCTGTTCCAAACTAGCCCTTGAATCCCCACTTCCAAACTAGCCCTTGAATAGAGCTAAAGGAATCAACTGACATGTAGTACTAGCAAATGCTTTACATGAAATAAAACCCAACCATTGATGACATCGTAATAAGATATAGAGTAGTTCAACTGAAAATAGAACTAGAGTTCACTATGTACCTGTTTCGAGAAATAGGCCGATTTTTTCACACAGCATCAGACGACTTTGGAGCATGTGTGAAAGTCTTAATCTCCTCATTATAAGACAACTGCATAAATTTTTCTGTTTATTAATTATACAAAAAGACAAACGAAATATCCCCCCAAAAAATAAATACAAAGCTTACAGCCTCTTCCAAATGGTCAAGATCATATTTCCAAAGTGTAGTTGAAGGATTTCCTTGGAGATCCCAAATCTTTTGATGCAGGATTGTCCTTTGTTCCTCAGACACAGCCTTATCTAGTTCCGCTTTCCTTTCATCCAGAAGTTTATTCTGGAAACAAAAAGGTCAGAAACGTTCAGGTCACAAATGCTATGGAATATGCAATGTCAAAAAAGGCCAATTACACCAAATACCTTTCTTTGTTCATAAATAGGCAGTCGTGCATTAAAGAAATCCTGAAGCACTGCAGTTGAACGTATGAGTAGACATATGAGATAAATGCCATTAACTATCCAGGGAACGTCATTTCCTCCCCTCCTGTTCCCAGGCCCATTAATACTAGGAAGACCAACAAGGAAAAAAAGAAGAAAAGGATGATTTGGGGATGTTTGGTTCCCTGTTCTTACACGAAACACCACAACGTGCGGCGGCCACGCATATTTTTTTCAGCTGCTTGGGCCACGAGACTGGGTAGGCAGCCTGGGACTGCCCTATCAATGTGACTACTATGACAGCCTACTTGAGACTGCCCAGTCATGTTCAATTTGACTACTATGACAGCACCTACTTGAGACTGCCCAGTCATCAGTCATGTTCCATCACTTTGCACCTGAACTCTTTCCACCATGATGACCGGGTCATTTAGCTGAATAATGTGAACTACATTAAAGGATTACCAACAGGTCCTGGCCCCAGGACAACTAGATATATGGCTATACTGGAAGAGATGCTATAAATTCAGCCACCCATAAGTCCCGTACATAAATTCCAGAAAAGGTCATGGCAAAATTGGTGGCCAAAAATCATGGCTCGCCTTGCACCTTAAACTAGATTGTTGCATCCAATCAAAACACCTTCATCAAGAAACTATCAAACTAGCAAAAGGACTCAAGCCTATTCTTGAACTCACTAAGTTAGCCAATTTACAACAAGAAGCTTAGATCGATAAGATTGAAGACCATCAAGCAGCACAAACGAATATGGCTGGTAGATATACAATGGTGTTTGCCATCCCTATCATGTGTCTAAATGGGTAAAAGGCAATTGGTAAAATCAGAAGAACTTTCTATGGAAAGGGAGAAAATAGGTCAATGGTGCTTGGTGGCTTAGGAGAAAGTGAATTGGCCAGTCAATCTTGAATCCGACCGCTTTTTAGGGAAATGCGTAGCAACATAGCAAATTTCACTTTTAGCTTTCCTAACCAAAGAAATTCCTAAATCAACATAGCCAAATTGGCTAAGCCTAGGACAAAAACTGTAAAATGGCCTGCCTTTAATTAAAAAAAACAAAACAAAACAAGAGCTTACATTAGAAGGTATTTACCCCAATATCTACCTAATGAAACAAAAAGCCCCATATCTATACCTAATGAAACACAACACCCCAATATCTACCTAATGAAACACAACATACAAAAAAGTACCTGCTCCAACAGAATCGTAATGCTTCACTTGACCACTAGGGTCCAGAAGAACCAGATTTGTTTTTGACACTTTCTTTGAAAGGTCAAACATCTTCTCCATTTTACTTGTCTCCAAATCTTCAATTAAATCAATTTCAAAAAAGCTCCTTGCCTCCTTTAGAGATCCTTTTATAATCCTGCACGTTGTCACCACTCACCATTAAGAAAAAATAAGTAATAGAACTTCTGCTGGAGATAAGACTAACTTATGGTAAGCAACCTAAGCTAAAAAAAAACCAAATATCAGTAAAAACAATATAACGGATAGCATATTGATAACCTTGATTTCACGATTCTTTTTCTTTGCAGCCAACATCTTCTCGTAGTCCTCATACCACACTCCGGGTGGAACATCATCAACCTTTAGCTTATTACCAAGTTCCCACTTTCCACGCACAATATAAGTACCTTTATGCTTTTCATCAGGTACAACATCTCCCTATTAATTAAGGTTTTAGTTTCGCATGCCAAAATGATTATGAAAATGCTGTGTCACTTGTATGTGAAATAAAAGAATACAGTGAAGTGTAGTGCAGTAACACACAAAATTACTACAAACCTGGAAATTACAGTACCATGGTACCATTTGTTTGATTGGTTTGGAGTCTATCAGCCTTCTTATGTTCTCAATAACATCACTGGGTTTATAGCTGGGGACCGAAGTCTTATATCCTGTTCCAATACCCACAACCCCGTTGATGAGAACCAATGGGGCTACTGGTGCGTACCTTCAAACGACAAAAGAGATAAGATTCTTCTAAAAAAATATAAAAATGTTACAAAAATGTGAAGAGTTATACCAGTTCGGTTCTACGGATTTGCCGTCCTCACATCTATGCTTCACAAGACTATCATCCACCTCTAAGAACAGGTAACGAGAAATGGGTGCAAGTTTTGTGTCAATATATCTTGTGCTACCATGATCATCACCACCATGAACATTTGTTAGAAACAAAATCAATTCAGCTATCCCTCAAACACAAGTAGCTACAAGGTTCAGCTAGTGCTATATTAGTGCTAGCTAAATTTCAGCCTATAGATAAAAAAAGAGGATAAGGAGGATAAATTTTTTTTAAGAGCAAATACCATTTGGCCCAGCTTTTTATATAAAGCTTAAAGTGAGTTTGGCTAGCAGCTCAAAAACGAAACAAAGCCTCTTACAAGGACCTCCACTAACAGAAAATGTGAGCAATGTTACTCACCTCTCTCCGGGAACCAAATTGTCCATTTGGTTCAAGCAAATTCATGGTGTTGCTTCCTACAAAGTCTTGCGCCATCTTGACGACAACCTTTTCCAAAGCCTTTGCATCACCATGGTGGTATGCAGCAGCTCCGAAAACATTTCCTGATAAATCACATACCTTTTGATTGGTGCTCTCTTTATCTTTTTCAAATAGATAGAACAAGACTTTTCTTTCTGATGGCTTAAGCCCATCCACAACTAAAGGTATTGAACGCTGAACACTTTCTTTCACATAAAGAACCAGTTCTCTTTGGATAAACGTTTGGATGGTGATGTGCTTTTCTCATAATCTGGGCCATGCCCATTTTTTACCTGCAATTTAAATTAATTTATAGTAAATTAATAAGACAATTACTATGTTCCAAGTATACAAGCATAACAGCAAATAGGTAATAGTTTGTAATTCTGGCTATACTCAAAACTATAGGATACTACTAAAGATTCTTCACAAGTGCGAGCTATGCTTACAAACCCTCAAATGATTCTTTACAAGTGCGAGCTATGCTTACAAACCCTGAAATGATCTTTTATGCTTACAACCAAAAGACTCTTCAGCAAATGCAAGTTATGGGTAGAGAAAGTACATAAGTACAAATCATGAAGCAAAATTACTCACCTCGTTTTCCAACCACTTTTTTCTTAAATGCGAGCAATTTCTACAGAAAGCAATCTGCATCCAGCGATCCAACTCTTCCTTCTCTTTATCATTCTCACATGGATTAAAAACCCTCAAATGGTTTTCCATGTTTTGAGAATATTGAATGGCCTCTTTTTCATTATGTGATGCAAGTCCCTACAATAATTAAATTCAGATAATCTGAACAATAAAAAAAATATTGTAGAATAGTGAACTAGAATTTACTTTGTAGTACTTGACCTCCCACTTGTTCAAGTCATTTGGATTTTGATCCATCTCCCATTTTTTATACTCCTCTACTGATTTGAAATGGTATTCTTGACCTGTTTGCTTATGTGTAGCCTATTAAAATAGAAATTTAGAATGCTATTTTTTTTAAAAAAACACACAAAGAACAAAAAGAAGGTAAGTTACCTTCATCAATATAGTAATGAAATCTTGAAGAAAACCTTTCAAATTAAGCAAAGAAGGCCAAACACGATGAAATAGATTCATTACTAGCCCTTTAATGTGAATCCCATCATTATCCTGAAACAAAACATACATAATGACTTCATGATGTAAATATATGCTATTTTGGATGTCAACTTATGTGCAAGATGATTGATAAATGTTGAATAATTTGCTGCTGGTCTATGTATAAATAAGCAACCATGCCATGTAATATTCAGTTCAGCCTTTGCAACATATCCAGTATTCAGAGAGCTGCTCTAGCAGAGCTGCTGCTCGTGTGTGCTGTGTGTGTGTGTGAGTGCTGTGCTCACTTCAGAGCAACAGCAGCAGCATTCAGGAAAGTGCAGCAGCACTTTCCTTGTGTGTGTGTGCTGTTCTCATTGATCATCTTCCACCTCTTGCCTAGTGTGTGTGTGGGTGCTGGTGAGCTTGCTGCTCACCTGTAGGGAAGATCAAGGGCCAACAATAAAGATTTCAATTTAGAGCTAGATAAGATGATATATAGTGAGTTTATGTTGTATAGTGTAAAATAAACTATACTAAATGTTGTATATATGCTATTTTGTATGTCGACCTATGTGCAAGATGATTGATAAAGATTTCAATTTGGAGCTAGGTTTCATCCGACACCGCCACCACCGTTTGTCGCTCTTCTCCCTCACTCTCTTCCTCTGCCCTCCTCCCTGTAATCTCCCAATTGCTCCCTTACTCTCTTCCTCTACCCTTCGTAATCTCCCTCACTCTCTTCCTCTGCCCTCCTCCCTGTAATCTCCTGACTACTCCCTCTCCTCCTTCGCCCTCCTCCTACCTGCAGAAGCTGTGCTGAAATGGAAGAGCTGGTATTGGAGGTGTACTAAATCTCTCAAAGCTTAGGAGATTGCAGCAGGGGGGGCGAGTGGCACTGCTCAAATGAGAATGGGGAGTCATGAGGACTAGGAGGATATGAGAAAGGCTCAAGAAGAAAAAGGGCAGCAGGGGACAAGCAGTTTCCTATGAGAAAGGCCGAACTACTCTTTTTCCTAATTTTTATGAGTATTTCAGTTCTTAGTTTATAGGAACCGAATTGTGCATAGAACCAAAAACCCGAACCGGTTAGCACCAAATGATGAGTGTAAATACTGTAAAATAAACTATACTAAATAATGAAACAGTGTAAAATAAATTGTGCTAGAGTGTTACCTGATCGGCCATAATTAAGACATGGCCATATCTTAATTGGGTAAGATCTGTATAATCAATTCCAGCCCGAATGCCCAATGCTGTGGCGATGTTTTGACTGTCCTTATCTAGCACACTTTGATCTATGGCTTTCATGTTTCTTACATTTTTTATCTTTCCACGGAGTGGATAAACCCCGTACATCTCTCTACCGACATGGCTCAGACATGTCATCTACATAAAAAAGCAGTGTCAGGTAAAAAAGCAGCTAACTGTCTTAGAAAAGGAAAACGAGGAAGGTAATTAAAATCTTAGGGAAGGAAGGTAAGGAGTGAAAACTTGTAAGGTAATTAAACACTAAGGGAAGGAAGGCAAGGAGTGCTATAAACCACTAACCACAAAGGACTTTGCTGAAAGCCCCTCTGTTAATATCAGAGTGTAGTTTTTTGACTGATAACCACCAGCCAAGTCAGCATCAATAAATCCAGAGTCTCTCAAAGCATCATCTTCCAAAGAAAAAGTTGGTTTATCCACATCAATTAGGAAAGTTGAAGTTGTTTGATCCAAAAGCATTGGCTGATCCATATCAACTGACTCATCAACATCACTGTCACTGGAAACAAAAAATGATTAAATTTTTAAAAAAAAGACTACCCACAGACAAACATAATTTTATACCTGAAGTATGGTTTAAATGATGTTGGCTGCCTTCTGGTTCTTTTCCTTGATGTGGCCTGAGATTCCATTTTGCACAAACTGCAAAAGGTATTTCCTGTTAAGTCAAAAATACATAGGCAAAAACCATGGTAAGTGACATTCATGTATTATGTATTTGATTGGCAAAACCAATGTAGAGATGGTTTGCTTGGCTGTTGGCTCATGGTTTAGTGCGCGCGGTAGCGAGTGGAGGGACATTGAAAAAAGACCCATACCTCACAGCCATCCTCAAAGTATACTTGCCTACTACTTCTCTCTGGAAAACCAAAAATAAAAGTCCCAAATCAATTTTCTGGCCCTCTAATCTACAACTCAAAACACCCTTCAGAACTAGTTCTAAAAAACATAACTTTTAGAACTGCATTATCCAAAAAAGAGGAATGATATACATACTCGGCGTGTTTCAGCCGCGCTCGACACCGATTTCACTGAACGCGCCCGCGCCCGCTCCCACTGCTAGGGTTCCAGCGAGGGGAACTCGCCGTCGGTTAAGTTAAGCGTGAGCTCTCTCCGGCATATCCCCCTCTTCCTCTCCAAGTCCTGCGGGCATACAAAGGGGTTTGGGGTGGTAGGCCGCCGGGGGAGGTGGGGATGGGGGGGGGCTTTCAGTCCCTGGCGGCCGGGCCGAGGGGTGGAGGCATCGCGGCGAGGATGGCCATGGCGAGCTCCCGGCGAGAGGGGAGGGGGAACAAGGCGGCCCCTAACGCGCCGGTGCTCCGGCGAACCCTAGCGCGGGGAGAGGAAGAAAATGAGGAAACAAATCGATAATCCCAACACTCAGTTGTTGGATAGACTTCCAAATCCATCAGGGCAAGCATTTGGTAAGGGTGAGTTCTTGTTAACAGGGGCGTGGTGCCGACCTTCTTTGGAGAGGGGGGGGGGATGGTGTGGCGTCCAGGCGGCCAAGCGGCTAGCCACCGCACCGGCACTCGGCCCCCGATCCAATCTCGGCGCCCGCCACCTGCCCTCCCCGCTCCGCCCGGTCGACAAAGATGACCCCAAACCCCATGAGTTCGGAGTGGACGCGGGGAGACGCGCTCTTGTAGAGCGCGACCCACCGAGCCAACTATACAAGGAATAGGAACTAGAGGGATTCCCCGCGCGTTGCTACGGGAATGATCTGGTAATATGAAGAAGATTTTTTTTAAAAAATAGGAATTGAGCATAGATTTGATAGCATAAATTGAGCGGGTATGAAAACAGAACATTTTAACTAAAGTGCATAATAAGGAACTATGGAATTATTGCTTTATATTTCAAAGGTAAGAGTTAAGTAACCTTATATAAAGTTTCTCTTAAAAACATAATGCTCACTTAATAGTTGAGTAATATCTGTAATGAAGAAGTACATGCAAAAATAAACCATTGGCAATCACAGTGGATCCTTGGAGATTCCCATTTTTGGTCAAGCATGTGAAGCTAAATAAACCATCTACTCTCAAGTCTCACAGATACCGGACTTCGAGAAGAGAACCTTTTATGCAATTACATGAACCTTGGAAACAAAGGTTTTTGTACTACAATCAATACATTTGGTAATCCAAATAGTGTTTCTTCCTCATAAGACTGTCGCTTAAAATTATAATATGGATAGTTTTTTTGAACATAACTGGAGAGGTGTTAAAGCATGTGTTTTTCAACAAAATAAGAAAGCAGGATAAATGAAAGCGAAAAATTTCAGCAAGCAGTAGAGTCCTTGCGTGGATCTCTAGCAGGAAGCAGTAGAGTTCTCTGTGACAAACTGAAGTGTGTTAATTTCCCAGTCAGCTTTAATTGTTAGAGGAGGTGTAATCGTCTTTGGTTCAAAATGTCCTCCAGTTTTCCTCTGCAGGGTAGAAAGGGGAAAAAAAGGAGATGAGAATGATCACATGATGATTGAACCTGGAAAATCATATCATATTTATAACTGAAAGAAAAATCAGGGGACACCTCATAGCTTGTTTGTTACATTAGCTGAGCTATCAATAAGCTACGTGTGTATTCTATCACATCCTAAACGCACTAATTCATCCATTACTTATTGTTATAAAAGTGCTAGCTGCTACACACTCATTTGTGCTTTACTTAGCTATATGATTGTACCCAAGCAAGCTACTGTGCACATGTATATTGTATAAAGAAACATCTTGTTGAAACCTGATGAGTCTTCTCTGTAGTTGGTATTCTACGGTTAAAATCACTGTCAGGTAGGCTTTTGATTGACTGACCTATAGTCTATAGACTACAGAGCACCAACTGCAGAGGGCCGGTTTCATTGTAAACCAATAAACAGAGCCATGTGTAAATCAGCAACCCATTTTTTTTTGGTTTACAAAGAATGGAAGAACACCTGTACTTTCGACAATAATATTGGGGACCATGCATCCTGGATATATATTTAGAAACATTGTACTGATAATTACTACAGAGCAATATACAGGGGACTCAGCCTAAATAGCTATGATCTTAGTATTGCTTGTTTCATAACTGTTGAACTAGAAAATAGAATCAAAGTTTTACCTGAATTAACACTATTCTTCTCATGTGGATGTTATCGAAGGTCTCTATGCTTGCCCCCAACAGTAGTATGACTTTGTTGGGGAATAAATTCCAATACGAACTGCGTGATACTTTTCCTGTAAGATATGGACAGTTATTATGTGTAAGATCTTCCAATTGCATTGAAGTTTAAATGTATGGAATACTTTACCTTGCAGGCATCAAGTTGGTTGCAGAGTTTGGATATAGCTTCACAGAATTGATCAAGTGTTTGGAAAAGGATATATGTAGCTTGTTCAAGACTTTGGAAATCCTTCACATGGAGTTGAGCTTCCTTTACTGGCTGACAGCTGTCTACTATATCATTGTAAAATTTGTATATCCTTTTAAGGGTGATCTTACTGAATATTTTAAAGTTATTGATCTGTGCATTCCATGCATCAATGTCAGATACTAATTTTTGAAGTGTTGGAAAATTCAGATCAATGACTCTGTAGCCCTGAACATTGGTGATGTGTTTGAGAGCATAAAAAATTGCAGCTGCTTCCATTGCCTCTGCAGTTTTGGTGTGCTCACCGTAGTACCTTCGTGTGAAATTACCTATTGTGACATAAGTTTTATATCTGTCTCCCGCTTGATAGTTTTAATAAAGGGTTTTGTACTGTAAATCCTTTGTATAACAGCAGTATAGATAACTTTTAGGCGTTGGGCATATCTAGGTGGAACTGAAATCTGTAACATGAAAATGAATAGTTGACTGCAAAAATGAAAGTATTTTGCAAAGCTGATGAGTTATGAGTGAATTATTTTTAATTACCTCAATATAGGGTGGTCCATGTGTAAATCCTTCCAAGTTTAGAGGTGTAGTCATATAGTTAAGAATAGAATCTGCAAGATGGCTGAGGTCCTTTAAGGTTGTGTCTCTAGAGTGAACAGCAGTCTTCAAGGCAGTGATGAAGGTTCTGTGGTCGTGTAAGGTTTCAAAATTGCTTCCAGTATGTGGTGGCTGTGTACATTTGATCACTTCTGCAAGTTGCTTATCTATCGTGCTATAAATAGCAGGGAACATAGCATGGATTTCTTTAATTTTTTCTCTAACCTCTATGAATATAATGGATTTGGTGTTGTAGTAGTCTCTCAATTCTGTAATGAGGAGGTAACTGAGGTCTGGTGCTCGGAGGTCATAATTTTTTGGTATTGTAGCTGCAAAAGTGTCCTTTAGTCGATGATGCAGACCTGCAGATAGGAAGTGGGTAGTATACATCAGCTTTGTTTAAGCATTTGTTAGAAAGGCATCAGTAAACTATGTGTTTGTGGTAAACCTTGCTGTCCTTTTTTTGGTTTGACCACAGAAAGAATCTGAAGTGGATTGATAGCTATCTTTGATCCCTCGATTCTTTGGAGCTATGTTTGTTAAAATAGGAGATTTGTTAGCACAGAGGTCCAAATATTTGCAACAGTTAGAAGCAAATGATATAAGAAGATAGTATTCACCTGTTGTAACGTCCCGCCTCCTCGAGACCGGGCCCGCTTACATCTGACAGCTTTAATAGGATCAATACTACCCTCACAGACCAACACTAGTCTTTTCTGCGCACTTTGTCCTCACTCATGCGCACTCGGGAATGAGTTCCCGGTCGGTCACCCATCCTGAAATTGCTCCAGGCCAAGCACGCTTAACCCTGGAGTTCTTTCGAGATGAGCTTCCGAAAAAGAAGTTACAACTTATTGGTATGAGTATCATATTAATCCTATTAAGCCCTGGGCCGGGGTGTTACATCCTCACCCCCTTAGGAGATCGACGTCCGCGTCGATCACCTCCAGACCAGGAACCTTCTCTCTTGGCCACGTCCGTGTGCCCAGTGCCAGCGCATGTGCCATCTTTGTGTGACCACGACGGATCCACACCCGGCCATGCGCACCATGCATGCCAAGAATGCGACATATGCGTCCGTGAAACCGCGAGTCGGCTCGATACCATTTGTAACGCCCCGCCTCCTCGAGGCCGGGCCCGCTTACATCGGCGGCTTTAATAGGACCAATCACGCCCTCACGGACCAACACTAGTCTTTTTTGCGCACTTTGTCTTTACTCATGCGCACTGAACGAAGTTCTGTCGGTCACCCATCCTAAAATTGCTCTAGGCTAAGCATGCTTAACCCCGAGTTCTTTCGAGATGAGCTTTTAAAAAGAAGTTGCAACTTATTAGTATGAGTATCA
>JADLZL010004217.1:0-128923 GCA_015844335.1 Chrysopogon serrulatus
CTCACACCAAACTTGAGATATGAATTCTCTCCTCAACTTCCCCTCTTATTTCACTCAACGAACCAAACTAATGAGTGATTATATAAGACTGTAAAGATAAATTTCCTATATCAATATCCACAACAAATTCCTATATATATTCCTTTCCATGTAATTGCCAAACGCATGCACCTTATTAATCTTTTTGTTTTGTAGGTTTATGAATCAAGAACTATATATATCAAAAGTCCATGATAAACCAAGGAACACCCTCATCTTTCACTTAAACAAAATTCTCATCGAATTATTACCATGCTTTCATCTGAGAAGTTAGAGTTTTTTTAAGACCCGAACATGCCAGCTTATATTAATAAGCTAGAGATGTTATATAGTACTATATGCTAGAGGAGAAGACAATAGTTACATCCCACATTGGGAGTTAGCCAAGCAGGAATCTCTAGGAACAAAAATATAATGTACACAAAATGTTTTGCACCTACACCGCATATATTCCATAATTTCGCTTCATCCTTTTTATTGCCAAGATGATTTGATCCATTGATTTTGGACTCCTGGTCTTCTAATAAACTTCTATTTTTCTTTTGTCAAACCATACATACAAACATAAAAGTAGGTTTTCATCTGCGACCTATAAACTTCCATTCCAACTAACTATTCAGCTCAACCAGAAACACCGTAATAATGAACTTTGTAAATACATAGTTGGTGTGGACGTTGCTTAGCTGTAGAACATAATTTAGCATCCATGTGTTTGTTTCTTAGTCACCAACGTTGCTCGTGTGCCTTAGCAAACTTTGTAGTGTACACCATCGCTCCATTTATAGCTAGCTAGTAGGATTTAATACTAATTCTTTGTATGTATATAATTTCCATGCACCTTCATACCGTGTTGCACTTTTTACCATCTCGTATAAATAGATCACTGTCATATATTTGTTTACAAAGATCCGAGCTTACACAACCAAGTAGAGTAGTAGACTGTTATAACAAAAATCTGCGCCGTACCTTGTGGTGCTTCTTGGACGTGTGAAATGACAGCAGGAATTGTGGTGCTTCTTGGACGTGTGAAATGACAGCAGGAAATAACTTATAAGCGAACTAAGTATAACTTGTGGTAGAACTTATTCATCAAAGTTTAAATTCTCGACTTGATACAGGTTAAGAGAACATGTAGAGTACTAAGTTACACACATTTCTCATTGTAAACCATGGCCAAGATAGAGAACCCAGCTGCAATTGCAGTTAAGTTTACTTGATATTACAAGATGAATTACCACTCATGGCACAGAAGAAACATCTAGATTGATCATTAGATTACAATTTTTGCAAAGTTACAATTGTACACATACAACTTTGATAGCATTTTAAGAAAAGGGACAATCTTCCACAACCCTCGGTTATTGATTCCAAACTTCACAAACAAACTCTAGCTAGCTAACTCACCAAAGTCACCAACTATATAAATTTTCTTCTCACCAGTAATGTACGTACACGGTACAACCCACTAAGGATCAAAAACTATCTGCCAAAAAAAGGAACCCCACGGAAAGAAGGCCACCAATTCCGTTCTTGATCGGCCGCCGTTGCGATCCCACCCATCATCACAAGCGGCGGTTCATAAGGCCACACACGACCACCAAGCCCAGCGCGAGCAGATGATCCATCCCCGACCCCACCATCAGCGCCAGCACGTCCTGCCCAAGCACAATCCCGGACGACGTCCGCTTCCGCCCGACGGCCGCCACGACCACGCCGTCTGCGCCGCGGATCCTGTAGTCCGATTTGCGGCTGCGTGAGCACCCCTCGATCATGTACGTCGTCCTCCGGCTGCCGTGCATCGTCACGGCGGCGCCGTCCTTCCATGTCTTGTGCACTCTGAACCACGGCCTCATCGCCTCTTCTCCTTCTCCGTCGTCGAAGCACCGGCAAGCCTCCCATCTCCTAAGCATGCAAAAGCTCTGCATGCGTGCGTGCATAACAATATGGCGACAGAGCATACATATATTGGTTTTGGTTATTATACGATGTGGCGATATATTCTTGGAGACAATGATCTAACGGTTTTTTATGTGTATGCACTGCACCTACCTTTCTTTGGATCCTGATGAGGTTGCTGCCGGCGAGGTCCATGAAGAACACCTCGCGGCCGCCGCGGCAGCCGTAGTTGTCGACGCGGTAGGCGACGCGGCCGTCGGCGCCGTACACGGTGCAGCCGTTGCCGTTGAACACCAGCGACTTCATCCACACCGTGTAAACTGCTGCAGCCTGCTGCTTCTGCTCGCCCTGCGAGCTTTGACAGCACTCGTCATCATCATCGACAGAGGAACCCGCTGGCGCCAAACCTGCCGGCCATGGCTTGATCTTGTTGGCCATTGTGGACGACGACGAGGTGGTCGAGGAGGAGGAGCTGACTACTACTTGCTCCACCTCCGATGTTCCGTTGCTAGCTAGCGGCTGCTAGCTTTGCTCAAATCAATGAATCATATGGTGAAGAACTAAAGATCGATGAGCTAGGATTGTACTCATCAAGCAGCTAGGTCTCCTATATAGTTTTCCACTTTCAGAGACATAGATTTTAAAAATAATAATTTAGGTACTTAATGTACTCATCATACGCGTCATGCGATATGATATTATACATATAAGTATACATTAGTGTTATATAATTAAAACATAAAACAATAATTAAAGTTAATGAGTAGCTAGCCTTAGTTTGTAGAAGTCAGCTATGAGCAACTACTAATATGCATGTTTAAGGGTCACGTTTACCAAGTGTAGCTGGAGTTTCTACTGATAATCTAAGAATTAATGCCACAGTAGGTCTGAAAGGTGACAGAAATTCAGTGTTATATATACGACAGTCAGATAGATGTGGGGTCGTTGTTCATATCAACTATCAAGCAAGCCACGACGGCGTTCTAGATAGTCCATGGATGATATATATATGTTCATGTATGGTACTGAAAGACTTATATTACTTATTACATGAACACGTCAGTGTTTGATTAATTTGTGAACTCGTGCTTCTTGTGCGTTCTAAAGGATCGGAGTAAGGTATTAGGTATGCAATATGCATGCATGCATCCCTCAGAACACAAGTTCAGTTTGATACCTGCATAAAAAATATATAGTTAAGTGTAAAATATAAGGGCATCCTCACATCAGGGTAGATGGGATTCTCCTTATTCTTAATTAATTATAACACTTCATTGGTATCAAAAAAAATTATGACACTTCATTGATCATATGTACTTACCGCATGCACAATCATGAAACTTAATTAGATAAACTTAATTAGTTCCTCAAATGCAGTTCAAAATTTTGATCAAATCTGAAAGGCAAACAACAACGTTTTAGTGTGTTGGTACTTAATTACATAATTAAACTTAGTTCCTCCAATGCAGTTCAAAATTTTGATCAAATCTGAAAGGCAAACAAACGTTTTGGTGTGTTGGTGGATTCGTAATAAGCTGATGCACCACTCCATCCAATCGTGATGCATACATTAAATTCAAATATCGAGAGAAAACACTGTCTGACATCCCAAGTTAGTGAAGAGAGGCTAAATGACCTTATTGTGCTTCATATAAAGGAAGCACAAATGTTGGAGTAGAGAGGAGTGTATCAAAAGATCTCTGTGGGGTAGGTCTATTTTCTTGTCCCCCATTATTATGTTCAATTCAATGGAGCTCACTCAAAAAAAAAATGTTCAGTTCAATGGAGACATGACCGCACCTGTTTTTTTTTGGAAGGATTTCCTGCTTTTCGGGAACTGCATTTCTGCTATTAGAATAAAATGGATAACTGTATGTGGAATATTGAATCTGCTAATTAAAATATCTTCCATCACACGCCAGGCCGGATAATATAATATAAGATGATCTCATTAGCTTAAACGACTGAAGATTTCTAGCAGAAAATTGGTAGACCTGTAGGTGCATGCAAATCAGCAACAGCTACCAACCGTGATCATAATAATGCACATATAGCTGTACCGGGATGCGATCAATTAATGGAAGACTTCACAAATATTATTTTGCACGAATATTTCTGCTGGGCGTGAAACCCACGCTTGTATTAAAATTTGTACAAGACAGAAGGAATCTTTAGGGGATTGAATATCAGCATATATATACGACGTTGAGATTGAATAAGTAGCAAAAGATTTTGACTGAATCATTCCTTCCATTTTCTCTTGAAGGTATTTATGTCTCCAAGTTTCTCTTACAGATAAAATAAAATGAAAAGAAAACGACATCTCAACCTTTGGATCAGGTAAATAAATAGTACAATATGAGGAGTACGTTGTCCAGACACACATAAACCCATATATATGTTTCCACGTCTATGATGTCTCCGGCTTGTAGCAGCATTACATAAACCCATATATATGTTTCCACGTCTATGATGTCTCCGGCTTGTAGCAGCATTTCAGCCTCTTCTTCGGATCACAGTAATTTATATAGTTCTATAAATTTCTTTTGCCAGTCCTCCAATCCAAACTTAATTAATCTTATCTTGTTTAGAAAATGTTTGAAGACAGTGATATCCCAAGGAAATAAGCTTCACTATCTGGGTCCTGGGTGTATTAATTAATATATGGCATTCAATTGCAACTGAGTCAACTGCACAACTGAAAATGTTTCGATGGACTATTTCAATTTCAAGTGAACTGTAGCCTTTTCAGATAAGCAAGAGCATTCTGGAATGCAAAAAAGAATAATGGCACATGTATGAACTGACATCTTTTCAAAAGCAAAACATGCAAAGCAGATCGAGTCATGTGATTCAACAATTCTGCTATACTAAACTGTAAAGCTACATTATGAAATTAGACAAATAATGCAATATTTAAAAAATAAATAGACAAATGCCAAGCAGCTGAACAAGACATAGAGTAGACAAGACATTTTTTGTTGGATACTTCCCTATGAAGACTGAGCTATAACCAGATGTCTCTTACTATAAAGCCAAGTGCCAAAAGATAATGATTCTGGCACATTGCAATACGATCGACCATTATTTGAGTAATCCACCTCAACAAAAACATGTGGAGAAACTGAAGATTTTTTTTTATAGACACATGGCATATATCTCAGAAGCTAGCGTACATCAAGTGTATAATGTAACTAAAACATCACTTTACTTCCAGAAGCTAAGATAAACAAAATACCTGCTACGGTATCTCTGATCGATCCCTGATCAGCTACTTGCCTACTTAAAGTCTTAAACAAATTTTGCTTGAATTAAACCTTGTGAACATTGCACAGAGAACACACCTAAATCTTAAAGTTAACTAGTATATGACATATTCACATATCTAACACCGAGTATGATGGCATACATGTTGTGTTGTAAGCCATAGATCATGGACATGTGCATTGCATGAATGCTAATGCTGAGTTGCTTATCAGTAGGTCATGTTAAACTTAGATAAGTTATAACTTTGCACCTTAGATTTTGGTAGCAAATTGTAACTTGGAGTTTTTTGTCGCAAAAAAAAAAAAAGAAAATCAAGCTATATATTTGGTGCCTTTTGGATGACCGTAAAAGGGTTCATTATTAAGGAACGTCTACAGCAAGTTAACAATGATAGCAACAAAGAGAAGAATTTTTTTTTTTAGAAATGCTTAATTTCAAGTGGGAAGGATTAACTCTCGGAGCGCACACACAGAAGAAGACAAAGCAAAACTGTAGGGAAAGAAAATGAAGTACTCATCCTTTTTTTTATGAATCTGGAGACAACGAAGTTCGCTAGTGTTAGGCTTTGAGAGTTAGTGTTCGGGTTTTTATAACTGTGTGTGTGTGTGTTTGCGTGGGTGGGGGATGGGGGGGAGGAGACGGGGGAGCCAGCCAGTAGGCCTAGGTATCGAGCCAGCTCGGCTCGTTAACATTTTGGTTTGGCTCGGCTCGTTATACTAACGAGCTAGAAGAGCAGCTCGGCTCAGTTCGCTAAGCAGCTCGAGCTGGCTCATTTGGCTCGTGAGCCAAACATAAAAACATATTATTATAGGGAGATTATAAAAACCACATGGACAATAAACATAAATTACTTATAAATTTAACATTGGAGAATATAATTGAAGAACAAAGAAAAATAAATAAGCAACATATGAGCCGAGGCCACCAAAGAATGTATGGTCATATGGGCCGAGTTAATTTTAGTTTGTTAACTTGTTAATTGACTGGCTTATTCGAGCTAACGAGCAGCTCACGAGTCAGCTCGAGCTGACTCGTTATAAATCAAGCTAGCTCGTTATAAAATGAGCTAGCTCATTATAAAACAAGTTGAGCTCGAGCCGAACCATTAACGAGTGAGTCGAGCGAGCTAGTGAGTTTCAAGTTTTTCATCCAGGCAGAGCCAAGAGGGGGTGATGGCTTTTGGGCTTATTAGAAGAGATTGTCGAGGGGGACGCATGCCAGACCAAGGGTGCATGGTGGCAAAGAATAAGACAGCGGCAAGGGTGGGGTGGCAGGCGGAGGTGGTGGTTTTGTTGGTGCAAGTGGCAGGTACGTTGGCTAGAGAAAGTGGTCATACATGGGACTAGCATCGGCGGGCGGCGCAGCAACGCCAGAGCCGGTGGTAGGCGGCGGAGGCGGGGGCACTCAGCTGGACACGGCCATCCTATGATTAGTGATGGTTGCGATCGGCGAGGGCAGCAACGCCCAAGTTAAATGGGAATTGGCGGTGTCGAGGGAGCGTAGACGAGAGGTTGAGTGGGGACATTGTAAGAAAATGAACAGACAAAAATGTTAACGTGTGGAAAGCAAAGCCCTTTTATAATTATTTAAGAGAAAAACGATCATATAAGTTCAAGCGTGTGCTAAAAAACAAGTATATTTGTTACTGTCAAACGACACATAGGTATAGCATTACAATTTGACAACCATATTAGGATGCAGGAAGATTCATCCACCGAAAAGAGAGGAAAAAGGGTCCTCAGATTTGGTGGGAAAAAAGGATCCAAGCTGCTAGTACCTCTGGAACAAACTAATCTCTATACTACTGCTAGTAATTTTCACCGAATCATCTAACTGCAAAAACTGAACAAACAGAAGAACAAACTAGCTGGTTCTTGCATTGTGAAGGAGCAGCCTAGCACTTCCATGGATCAGAAACCTCAGCCATCAACTCCGATCCCTATTCGCTATCACAAGCACCGATTCATAAGGCCACAGACGACGACCAAACCCAAGGCGAGCAGATGCTCCGTCCCGGCCTCCACCGTCAGCGTCAGGACATCGTCCCCGAGCACGACCCCGGCCGGCGTCTGCTTCCGCCGGATCGCCGCCGCGACGGCGCCACCAGCGCCGGTGACTTCGTACTCCGACTTGCGCGCGCACCCGTCGATCGTGTACGCGACCCCGCTGTCGCCATGGTGCATCGTCACGGCGGCTCCGTTTGCCTTCTTCTGCACTCTGAACCACGGCGTCGTCGCCTCCTCGCCGTCGACGGATTCGGAGTACCGGCAGACCTCCCACCGCCTGAACACCCCAAGGCCCTTCCTTTGGATCCTGATGAGGGTCTTGCCGGTGCGGTCCATGAGGAACACCTCGCGGCCGCCCCGGCAGCCGTAGTTGTCGACGCGGAAGGCCACGCCGCCGTCGGCGCCGTACACGGTGCAGCCGTTGCCGTTGAACACCAGCGACTTCATCCACACCGTGTACTCCGCCGGCTTCTGCAGGCTCTGCCGCTCATCCCCTGATGGAGAGCAGGAGGGAGGCGATGCCGCAGCTGCAGGCAGAGGCAGGGGCTGGATCTTGGCCATTGATGGGGTCCAAGAGCTAGCAGAGGCAGAGGCGCAGAGCTCCTTTCTGATTGCTTGCTTGGTCTGCTGCTGTCGGTAGCTAGCTGCAGGCTGCAGTGAGACGATGACTGGAGACTGGTCACCCACATATATTTATAGGCCCTTCTAGTTTCAGAAACTTGATTAAAAATTGGAGCGGGTAACTGGGTGCTTGTTCCTATACGCGTCATGGGAAATGATAGATTATAGCGCTTTAACAAAGTTGTTTATGCTCATTCTAGTAGTTTGTACGAGTCAGCAGTGATGACAAGGTTAGTGTCATTATCATCACGTTTACCAAGTGTGTGTGCGTGTCTCTGGAGTTTACAAAAATCTTAGCATGGTTTGGTATATACTTTAGTAGGTAACTAAAACCTTCAGTGATGGTACATACTTAATTATACAGGCAGGCGTTGGCTTAGCATGCACGCGTATTCTGTATATACTCATTCATTCATAGTATCAAGCAAACCTACTAATGTGAACGGAGGCATTCGTGAGCAGTTAGATTTGTGGATGCATGCTCTGTGCGCGCATGGCGCATGCGTTCTATATACTAGTATCATCAGTGCACAGATCCAGTTTGGATTCTTACTCAGTAGTACACAACAACCAAATATATGTCAAAACCTACTAGTGCACGTAATGAGTCTAAAAGTTTTAGTTAAAAAAAAAATCTAAAAGTAAGCAGTTCTTCTATGTGTACACATGACACATCATACATTACATATTTTAAAGCCTACTGCTGCACTCAACTAACTACTTGAGTCCAATAAAATCAGTCTTAGTAAGGGTTTTATCATCTATTTTCTAATACATCTATATTTTGGAAACTGAACACACTGCAGTAAAATTTTCTTATGAAACTTCATCATCTGTCTCTTCATTAATACAGTGTCATGCTAGCCCATGAGATTCCATAAAACTTCCCACTGAGATTGTCCCAGTAAGCATCTTCTCCATGTTTTATGTATATATAGAGCTTTGCTTTATCACCGGGCAGAGTTGCCTGATATAACGTCGTCGCTCCCAAACGTCCGATTCTGAATGGCTAGGACCAAGATCCCTGCCTTGAAGGTGCTTTTGCCTACGAGGGCGGCAAGCAAACCAACTAATGTAGCATCATCTCAAGTTCTCAACTGATCAAAGGATTCTACTAGATTTGGACCTCATTCGGCTAGTAAGTCGCTAAGAAGCAGAATGGCCCGTTCGTTTTGAGCTATTTGTGGCTGGGAATAGTTTCTCGTGAGAATTGACTATGGTTCCTGGCCCCTAATCTGTGGCAACCGAGCGGAGTCTAAATGAGTAATTACTAATTGTAATAGATGAGTCTTTCCATCATCTTATGACTCTGCATGGACATGGACGCAAGAGAGACCCTGCCGCTTCTTCAAATGCCGTTTAATATTACGATCTAATCCCAGATAACGGCGAATTTAACATGTGCGATCAGGTTTCCACATCGATCAGAAAAGCACATTGTTCTATTCGTCTGAGGGATAAGTACTGTCACACCTAATTAGTAGGCCTGATTACAATTTTCTGGCGGCTTCTGCTACTTGAAATGAAATGATGTGGCAGCAGATTTATATATTGTTGATCTTCCCCTTTCTCTGATGTCATCTACAGTGACCCAGACACCCATAACTAATAACTCATCCACACACGCATGGTAGTGTACCATAAGTCCACCCATAGTGTATATATTAACAATAAACAATAGTAGATTATGCATTAGAAGTGCATGCACTTGTGTCCTACTTTTTTGGAGTAGCTAATTTGTTGCCTTGGAAACAATGGCAAGGACAACATGAACACTATATTCAGCAGAAGAGCCATCATCAGACTAAACAATGGAGAGAAGCCGCCAGGAAATTAGGAACCTTGCACAGATTACCAACTGTGCTAAATAATGGGTGTAAATTATTTGCAGATGCAGTTGTACAAGCTCGATCGATGTGATGCCTTGGAAGACTTCCGAAGATTACTTTTCATTTCTCCCAAGCCATGAGACCCATGTGTAATACATTGTAGTTGTACTATTGTCACAGGACAGAAGGACGGACCATTGGCGGACGGGAAATTAGCATATACAATTGATAGTTTGAGATTAAATATAACTAGCCAATGAACTTGTGGATTGAAAAAAAAAATTTGGCGTATCAACATTTCCAAAATAAAAGAAACTTGATGATTGGATGAGAATAAAATTGCAATATGCTCGGTTCTCCGTACATATGTGCTTTGCACTTCAGGGTCAAAGTGTCTCCTACTTTTTTTTTTTTTTTAGAGAAGAAGTTCCTATAGTTTAATTGAAAGTGAATATATATGATTATTATCTAGTCTAGGATAAACAGTATGAGAAAAAGATATCATGTGAAGGAAATGAATCAGGAGAACCTTGTTTTCTCCTAGTCTCAGCCTCTTTTTTTTTTTTTTTCAGATAAGCACTTTGCAGAATCAACCTATAAGGCTATAATCAATATATGTGTGAAAATACTATATGGCATAGTGCCCCTAAATCAACCTAAAAACTATTATAAGAGCTCTACCAAATAGGTATTATTATTATTTATGTCTTGCTAATCTTGTAGATGAAATATGTTCTTATATTTAATTGAAGAGGTTAATCAATTTATATCCAAGTAGGCTGTCGTTAAATGATAAGTGCAGTTGCATAAAAGCATAGACTAGCGTTAAAATTCACCACAGTTCTGATGTACACAAGAAGTGTCAGGAAATTCACCACAGTTCTGATGTACACAAGAAGTGCAGGCAGTTCGATAGAAAGGCAGCGAGCAGAGCAACTACTACAGCCTAAAAAGTTTATTTTTATACTTTCTGAATTAAGTCAGAGCTATATTGATGGTCTCAATATAACAAATCAACCAAAAATAATATATCGCAATGACATATGGTAAACGATCAAATGTTTGAACAGTCAAACTAATGTCTGTAATGGAAAAAAATGTCTGCTTCATAGATTATGCCAGCATACAGTAGTACATCCGTAGAATCCGGATAAAAAAGTACATCCACCAAAAAGTGGAAAATGTCCTCAAATTGGTGGGAAAAATGGCTAGCCATTAACCTATGAAACACGCTCTCACACTGTATCCTCCTCCTAAGAATCAGTCTACCTGATCGAGAGAGGGGGAAAAAACGCATAAAAGAATCACATGCTTGGCTGTGATGAAGTCGTGGCCATCGGCCATCACAAGCAGCGGTTCATGAGGCCGCAGACGACGACCAAGCCCAGCACGAGGAGATGGTCCGTCCCCGGCGCCACCGTCAGCGTCAGGACGTCGTCTCCAAGAACCACCCCGGCCGGCGTCTGCTTCCGCTCGACCGCCGCCACGGCCGCACCGTCGGTGCCGCCGATGATTCTGTAGTCGGGCTTGCTCGAGCACCCGCCGACGATCGCGTACGTCATCGCGCTGCCGTGCATCGTCACGGCAGCTCCGCCGCCCGGAGCCTTGCGCACCGCGAACCACGGCGTCCTCGTCTCCTCGCGGTCGCCGCCGGCGGACTCGGACTCGGAGTCGGAGTACCGGTAGGCCTCCCATCTCCTGAACATCCCGAGGCAGCTCCTCCTCCGGATCCCGACGAGCGTCCGGCCGGCGCGGTCCATGAGGAAAAGCCTCGCGGCCGCCCCTGCAGCCGTAGTTGTCGACGCGGAACGCCACGCCGCCGTCGGCGCCGTACACGGTGCAGCCGTTGCCATTGAACACCAGCGACTTCATCCACACCGTGTACACCTGCGACGATGGCTCGTCCGCGGAGGGCGCCGGCGCCGGCGCCGAGGCTGCGGGCAAAGGCTGGATCTTGGCCATTGGGATTGGGGAGGGTCGGGAGGGCGCGCGCTGGTTGCTCGATCTGCCGCTGATGATGAGTATGTGATGGTGCCGGCTGTACATGGCTGGTGACCCATATATATTCCGGAGTCCGGAATAAAAAAATTATAAACGATCATCGGGAACTTGTTCTTATACGCGTCTTGCAAAATATGATACTACCTCTGTCCTACGATTAAGTACTATAATAGTGCTGTACCAAAAGTTGTTTGTTTATGCATGCATGCTCCATCTATCTGTCGAGCTTCTTTTAATTTCTTTGTAATGTACGACAGTACTGCCAGTCATCAGAAGTGAGAAACTTCGATTCATTATCGGTATCGATCACGTTTACCAGCTGTCTCAGGAGTTTTGATTGATTAATCGTAGGAGGCTGAAGAAGGCAACAAAAGGTTTCATAGTTATACTAAGCATCCTGCAAAAAGGTAACAACATATTGCCTGCCTGTGGCAGGTTGTTCTATAGTTCATACTGTTTCAGACATGACTTCTCTGGCCACATGACTTCTCTAGCCGAATACAGTAATGTTCCACTCCACAGGGCGTCGTCAGGTATGCAGCTCTCTCAAACAGAAGTTCAGTGAAGATTCTCGTTTACTGCTACTGCAAATGCATACACCAATACGCTTAAGTGCAGCTATGTACCCAGTGGCGGAGGACGGATATAACCAGAGAAAACTAAGATGTAAAAGTGGATAAGATGAAATAGAAAAATCAAGGTATGACGGAGTCCTCCGCCACTACATGTACCTAACTCCATTCCAAATTATAAAACGTTTTGATTTTTCTAGATTCATAGTTTTTTATATGCATCTAGATATATGTTATGTTTAAATTTGTAGTAAAAATTCATGTATCTAGAAATGCCAAAAATATCTTATAATGTGGAACGGATTGAGTAGCTATTTCAGCTTAAAGTGCTGTTATATATGAGGTATATATATCTATATCAAAGTATCTATGTCAGACGCTTAGAAGCAGAGAGAAGGTAAACCTCTCTGTCATTGTTCTTTTGGCATTGCCTGGGGCTCATTTCATCCAATGCAGTTCATCAGGATCCCAACTAACCTCAGAGACTCAGCGTAACGGGAAACATGTGCGATCAGATCTCAACATCGATCTAATTGTTTTATTCAGTACTGCTGTACTTGCCCTTAGTAGGTTTATTCAGTACTGCTGTACTAGCCCTTAGCAGGTTATTTAGTTTCTATTCGCTTCTTCCATGGACAGATTGATGTGCATGGCGGCCGAATTATATATTTCTTCATGTTCATCGCATTCTTCTATATGTGATGTCAGCACCTGGGGCCATCCACAAGCTTTGTTTACAGATCACTGCTTATCCAGACACATGGCAGTGCATGATAAACACCAAATAAAACTCTATTATTTCCCTAATCCACCTAGAGTGCATGCACTTGAGCGTGTTATTTTTCGATCAGATGAAGCGTTTCCTGCTTTTTGGGAAGCGGCAATCTCTGACTTTTCTTGCAATATCAATGTCGTCACAAAAAATGGATGTTTTATGTCAGAAGATATTGAATAGTTAGGTTCCAGCTCGACGAGATTATCGCAAGAGACGTCGTCGGATTTAACAATTAGTGCAAGGCCTGCCTGCCATAGCATTTGAGAGTCTCGTGCGGATTAGCGTCGTCTGAGCTGCTCCATAATGATCATAAACTATCTTCAGATGCAGACATTCAGTTGTACAGGACGATTGATGTGATGCAATGGAAGACTTGTGAATAGGATCATTATTCATCCGATCAAATTGTTTGCTTGCTGCTCCAAAGGCATGGAAAGCACGGGTGCATTATATATAAATCTATTTATCTATATGAGTATACTCCTCAGGACAGAAGGAATCTTTGGGGTACTCAACATATATTTCCCCAGCTGAGAGTTGGTGTACTGAAGAATGTGTAGCGAGAAACAATTTGTTGACCGAATCACACGCTCCTTCTCCAAACTTCCCGCGAATAGCATTTTTTTTCTTTAAATAAAACACCTAAATGGTGCAATGTGTATGTGGTGCAGTTCTAATAAACAATATATGTATAGTGTTCACTAGCAGGAATAGTTAAGTTCGTTTTGGAGTCATGCAGGAAAACTTCAAGGAACTCCAAGCAAGCAAGCTCCTAACTTTAAAAACAGAGTAATGTTTGGAACCAGTGAAGTTTCAAGTGATGAACAACTTTATGAGCGTCGTTATGCGATTGCCATGGAGTCAGCTGGTCAAATGAAAATCCTGGTTTTTAGATACAGAAATGAAAATGTGTACGGATTGCTTTTTAGTAAAATTGTTGGAACTTTTCAGATATTGACCACAGTGTCCTCTTTTCACATATAAAGCAGAAAAAGGAAACTGAATTGTGAAAAGAAAAGGCATTATGAAAATCTATGACCGACATTTTTTGAAAGCTGTTTCAGAGCCTAGTTGCTGGACACTTCTGCTACTGTGCAACATATACTACTCGCTTAGTTCCAAAATCAGGTCTTTTAATCTTAAAAAAAATCAGGTCTTTTAAGTTTCATAAGTTCCATGATAAATAAATCTCCTCTAAATTTGACCAAATGAATAGAAATGTACATATCTATCTATCTATCTATCTATCTATAACATTAAATGCTTTTTTTATAAAATTGGTAGATGTTAAAATATCTATAAAATTGGTCAAAGTTAGAGAAATTTAATTTAGCACAGAACTAAAACAGCAGCAGTTTTATGGCAGAGGTAGTACTAAACTAAAAGCTATGGTCATGGAAAAGGAGTGTATTGAGCCACTAAGCATAGTGACATCACACACATTCCAGGTTAGAAAATGTCTGGACTACAGGTGCTCTCCTTCTACAAAGTTAAACGCAGAAGAAAACTAAGAAATACAGCCGCGTTGTGACACCGCACAGCACTGAGCACACACAACAGAAACATGTGGAGAAAAAGCAGTCAGAAAATACTTGGAAATACAGGAGACACCGTACAAAACGTATAATGTCCATGCAGCATCATCACTTTCCAAAAGAGAGAGATAGTACACAGTATCCGATCCCTGACTAAACAAGTTTTGCTCAAATTGAGTAATTGACCTCGTGAACATTGCATGCAGAACAGAACCGTACCCACTTTTTTTTTGAAAGGAAAAACTGTGGGCGAGAACAGAACCCACCTAATTCTAATATTTTAGAGATAACAAATCAATAAAATACTCATAACATCCGAAATGCAGGCATGGTGAGGCCGGCCATGCAGGCCTCCATCTCCATGTATAAATGAACGCAGCAATTGCATTGACGCTCACCTCAGACCTCACCTCAGCTCAGCTCATCAGAAGTTCAGAAGAAATCAATGGCCATCACCAGGATCCAGCCGCTCTCCGCTCACCTCAACCCACGCGCCGCTACTCCGACTGATGACGATCCGCCGGCGGCCGGGAAGAAGCAGGTGTACACGGTGTGGATGAAGTCGCTGGTGTTCGGCGGCCACGGGTGCACCGTCTACGGCGAGGACGGCCGCGTCGCCTACCGCGTCGACAACTACGCCTGCAGCCGCAGCCGCGAGGCGTACGTCATGGACGGCGACGGCAGGACGCTGCTCAAGCTGACCAAGAAGGTGAATGCATGACAACGACATTGCTGTATTCCCGTCCTTGATCTCTGATGAGACTTTAGGCGCGTAGCTAACACTAGATGTGATCCTTCTCCCTGCAGAATTTTGCGGCGTTCGAGACATGGAAGGGCTACTCTTATGGCACTGCTAGTACCGGCACTGCAGGCCTGGAGAAGCAGGAGAGCTCCAAACCATGGTTCAGCGTCCAGAAGGCCCGTCAGATCCTGAAAAAGAAGAAGGGAGGGCCGCAGGACAGCGGCAGAGCCGTGGCGACGGTGAGCGTCGGCGGGAAGGTTTACAGGATCGACGGCGTGCCGCGCAAATCGGAGTACCGGATCAGCGGCCCCGACGGCGAGGTCGTGGCGGAGACCAAGAGGAAGCAGACGGAGTCGGGGGTGGTCCTGGGAGACGACGTCCTCAGCCTGACAGTGGGCCCTGCAGCAGATGCAGATCGCCTGCTGCTGGTTGGGCTTGTGGTCGTTTGCGGTCTCCTCAGCCGCTGCATCTGAAAACTGAAATTCTGAATCTGACGGACGGACGTCTTCTGAACTGAACATTTTTGCACTGCTTGCAGGCTTGCAGCTGCAGTGTTTAGTTTACTCATCACTGATGAAAAAGAGCAGTTTTTACAGTTTGCTGTATGTTACTACAAGAATACAGGATTTAGAAACAGTTTTTTTTTTCCCCCTTCCAGCAGCAGCATGTGAAGGCTAAAGCGTTTTTTGAGAAAGAGAGTCCACTTTCTTTCTTTTATTTTATCCTTCGGCTGTGGTTGTTGATTGACTACTTATGTAAGTCTTGTGAGTGAGTGATGCTACTTTCTTTCAATGTACCTTTTGCAAATGGCGAACGATGAGTTTTTTTCTCATCGTTTTTTCGCCAATTTCCCATAAAGATAAGTGTGCTTTTGATGGCTACGTACGTACTACTATACGCTTGTTGTCATGTACACCTTTTATGTTTCTTCTTTTTCCACGTGCTACCTGTGTCCTCTTGGATTCAGATTGGCATTAATTCATTCAAACGACTCCAGCCTCCCAAATGGAAATGGTTGTTGAGAGAATGAAACACCAGTCGATATGATTCTGATCAGTCCACCCATGCAGTACGCGTTTACTGATCTTTTTCTGGGAGAGAACATAGAACAGTAGTCATTAGAGATAGAGGAGATTCTAATAAAAGTTTAGCTCGTCCTGCAGGTGTCGGTGAGGACGTAACTTTGTGTTTTCAGCCCAAAGTGTAGAACAGGAATGGACCAACTTTCTTCTGAATTCTTTTCAGAAGATACGGTTGCTCAGCCACTCAAATCTCAGAGAACATTCCATCCTGCATGGTCTTGCATGCTCGGTCTTGAGCATGGGAAACTCGTTCTATGAAAAAACACAACTAATCCTACATATGCAGATTATAGAAAAAACGGTCTTTATATATACTGGCACACAGCGGCATGGTGATGATGATAATGGTGATGTAGATGCACTGCTGGCTGTAGCCTGCAGCTAGTCACTGAACTTACGTGTTATGTGTGTGTGTGTGTGTCTATCAGCGTGTTCAGCTGGTCACATAAGTCAGCTGATAAGATAAGTTGGTTGATTTACTGTAAGAGAAAATTACTGTTCAAACGGCTGATAAGCCCGGTGATAAAACAAGCGAACATGACATATGACTATGTGCGATTCTGCCTCCTGTTGTCCTGATTTCTAAAGAAGGCTCAAGTCTGAACTTATTTGTGTGTTAGGTGCCTGAAGTATGAATTGTGATTCTGATCTATGAACTTGACTACTCCCTTTATTTATCACAAAATAAATCAACTTTGTTCAGGTACGTAGCCAAAAGTTGATTTATAGGGAGTAGTACTTATAAGTATGCTGTCAAGTGTGTTTTTTTAGATTGAGACTTGATATATTATTATTAGTTTCGTTCATTTTACATGACTATGAGATTGGGATATATATATACTGTTAAAGTGCCTCTTTGTAAGGCCAGTTCGACAACTTATGTTTGAATCCGTCCTCTTTTCATTCTTGGATCGAGATGATTGAATAGTTTCGGACCGTAGATTGAATGGTTGCAATGGGCTAGATTGGAATGCCTGTTCCGCGCTGGGCTGGTATCCATTTCGCGTCGGCCCAATCCGCGTGGAATGGACTTCGTTCCTGACCGAAACGAGAGAACGGAACAAGACCTAAATGGGAAATGGCTTTTTTTTGTTACAACTTACGTAAATGGGAAATGGTTGACTTGCACACAATCCAAACTCGAACCATTTGACTGAGGGAGCAACGAGAAATGGGATTTATAAATGTTTTAAAATTTTAATTAAAAGGATATTACTTCTATAAAAAGGGATTTTCAGACATCGCTTGTTCAGCACTCCAAGAAAATTGGGTAACCGTAGGTCGCAGTACATTTCCCGAACCCGATGAGCGATCGCTTTTCGCCTTTCTTCTACCTCCCGACTCGCTCTGGCCTGGCCTCTCCGGACCCTGCCCGGCTGCCCCGCCTCATCACTCCCCATCCCACCGACACGCGGCGTGTCACACACCTCCGCTAAAACCCTAGCCGGCTAGCCCCAGCCCCTGGCCCGATGGCCGCCCCGCCGCAGCCGCACGCGCCGGCAGCGGAGGAGGGGCCGCGCCGGCGGCTCCCCTCCCCTCCGCCGCGCCGAGTCCGCGGCCGTACGACGTGGCGGTCGCGGCGGCGGAGCTCCGGCCCGTGGACTGCAACCTCGCCGCGCTCTGTGACCACGTCCAGACGGAGGGGTTCGGCTCCGGGGCCTTCTCCGACCTCGTCGTGGAGGCCATGGGCGCCACCTACCGCCTCCATCGCCTCATCCTATCCCGCAGCGCCTACTTCAGGTGGGCTCTAGAATGCTGAGCATTAGCTTAGCGCTCCTGCCGCCTTCGATTCCTTGGGGATTGAGGTGACTGTTGCGATCTGATCGTCTGCAACTGCTCAGAGTACTTAATTGGATTTCTATGTGCACATTTTTGTCTTGGTTGGGTTGTCTCCATCCATTTCCTGTGAAATTTCCATGTGCTTTGATCCCTATTTAAATGTTTAATCTAAGAATATGACCTTATCAATTGATTAGAATTTTTTTAAGAAAAAAATTACAGCCTGCAAATAGCACTCCTATTGAAATCTTACATTCTTACAGAATATATTAGATCTTCATTTCTTCATTTCTTTTTTACTCTGTAATCTGTATATCATAGACATAGTGCATCCTTCAATGTTCAATTTCCTCTGTTACTTTCAAATTTCCATCTATGCCACGAATCATGACTGAAGCTGAAATTGATTTAATAACAGTCAGTCACTACTCACTAGATAGTGTTTCTGTTGAGATTTCAAGGTCAGAACTTGTAGATGGAGGCATAAGCAATTAAGCATCAACCAATAGGGCGTCACATGAAAAAGGAATCGTAGTGTCCTCCCTTTAGTGGTCCTATCAGATTGGTGCACACATATTTCCCTCATTGCTTCTAGGAAAAAGTTATTTAGAGTCCAAGTTGGTTCTCTTCCCTCTCATATATGATACAACTCAGCGAGATGTTATCCTGATGGTTATGGTCCCTGGATCTTTGCTTGGTACTTGAATGGTACTTTGGTGCTCTGCTCTTGTAGTTACCATGGATATGCATTGCTTGCTTGTCACTTAGCCAAAAAAATAATTAAACTTATATAGAATTATGATAGAACTATCCAACATTGATTAAGTTCCATTGCCTATGGCCATTCTCTGTGTGTTTGTCTGTCAACACAGAACGGAAGTCACTCTCTTTCTGCAGCCAAACTTTTACCTTTTGCTGTTTTCTGACATTATTCCCTGATAATGACTGGAAGGAATATGCTACATGGTCCTTGGAGAGAGGCGGGAGCACCCACAGTGGTTTTGCACATAGATGATGCCAATGTTGATTCAGAGGCAATTGCAATTGCGCTCGCATATCTTTATGGGCAACCCCCCAAGCTTAATGATAACAATGCATTCCGGGTGCTTGCAGCTGCATCATTTCTGGATCTTCAGGTCTATCCCATTTTAACCATTTATTTGATAATTTTCCTTTGTGCTTCATTGTGCTGTATTATTTTGTCTCAAATATGATGTGGTCAACTGTAGGACTTATGTACAATATGTACAGATTTTATTATTTCTGAGCTTTGGACATCAAACTTTTTTTACAATATCAGGCAAGTTCATCACTATTATATAGAATTATTGTTGGTTCATATTAGATTTCTTGAGCAATTAAATATTCATTTTCTTCGCCTTGATCATTCATGGTCTTATCTTTTTGTCATTGCTAATAGTTGTTTGCTGAGAGTCAAGATTATGGTAGCCATGGAGAGCGTGTCAGGAATGCTTGCTGGGGTTACCTTTGTCAAAGTGCCACGCTGGAATTACGAGAGGTACATATGAGTTATAGGACTTTATCTGACTAAATGGTGTAGTTGTGTTGGTTGAAATAGCCTGCAAATCTTTTCAGAGATATTTTTTTCTTGATTACCACCAGCTTTAAGTATGCCCACTCCAGTAATTTTACCTCGCTCATTTATGATTGCTTGTGAATTCAAAGGTTGCCTTTTGTATTGAATATTAGATATTGATAGAGCTCATTTATCAATAGGCCTTGTCACCCATGCTTTAATTTCAGCAATTATCTTTCTCTGCATGAATTAATTGACTATTCATTTCGGTATTTAAATCAAGTACATGGTGACTGTTGTGAATGGGGATAGTATGGCCGTTAGGTGTAAGAAAAACGCTGAGAAACTATTATATGTTGAATTCTATAAATATGTTTAGTTTTTTTTCCTGTCATTAACATAACTACTTACACGTAATGTGTATTTGTTGTTTAATATACATTCTATGTTATATGTGAACATGCAGGGGCTTTTGGTTATTCACAATGTTATTTTTTTTTCTTTTGTTCTTGAAAGGTGCTACCCAAACTTTCTTCACAAACTTTGCATGCTCTCCTTACATCTGATGAATTGTGGGTACCTAACGAGGAGAAAAGGTTAGTTTTGTCACTTTGTGGTTTTTTTGTCTGCTCAATGATACTACAAGCCCTTTTGTGACAACATCTTGTCTTGGTACTTGAAGGTTTGAGCTAGCATTGTTTACTCTACTTGCAAAGGTTACTATGTGTGAGATACAAGTTAGTGGGAATGAAACAAGCTTACCAAGTGCTGATCGATCCATGAGGAAGGGGAAGACTCCGATGAATGAATCTGGGGAGGAACTGCTAGTGAACTCTGAATTGCAGAACTTGAAGTTGCATGATAACTTGGGGAATGAAATTCCCCATAACATTATTGCTATGTCAGATATGGTAATTCCATGAAATATAGCATCTGCACAGCTGAGATGATATTCAATCTCTACTTTTGTTCAATATGCTATGTATTTTCCTTGTCTTATGAAATAACTATTTTTCACATGAAGTGTGGAAACTACATTAAGACTACTGTTTTTCTGAAATTTAGAATGGTGAAGTTCCCAAGAGAATGGAGAATGATTGTTCTACCGGAGGACCTTCTGGAGAAAGCACTTCGTACCAATTTAATGAAAATAATAACTGGCTTTCTAGTGAGCAAACCACAAATAATTATTTCTCAAGAACATCCAGTAGTGGTGTTGTTCCTACTGAGTGGGGAAGGCCCAATGCACCACTTTGGGGTGGTAGGGTCGTTGGACGACGGCAAGTTAGATGCATTAGAGGAAGTTCTTGCCTATCTACTGATGAATATAACGCTTTTATGAATATATTTGAGAGGGGTTCTCTTCTCTACTGCAATATGTCCTTTGATGCGATGCTAAGTGTTCGAAAGCAACTCGAAGAATTTGGATTCCCTTGCAAAGCTGTCAATGATGGTCTATGGCTACAGGTATTTAATCTACTCCCTGCTTTGTGGTACTGTGTTCTTTTTGGACTGTTTATAAAACATTGATGCTTTGTTATTGTAGATGCTTCTGTGTCACAGGGTGCAAGCGATAGTTGCTGATACTTGCAGGAACTGTTGCCTTACGAATAATTCTTGTGCTTGCAAGCAAGCATATGTGAGCTCGCATACACACTACAGGCAGGAGCATGACCGGAGCAGTGCTTCCGGCACCATAGGTAATGTCTACCTTGCGGATGCCCAGGGCGATGGGAATGCTGTACTTGGGCCTGTCCGTGTTAATGTAAGAGGAGCAGTTGATGGACTTGCTGGTATTGGGAGAGGGAACTCAAATGTGCCTGGTGCAGCTTGGGCTCCAACACGTTACGTCTTCTCCCGTGTCCCTTATGGGCTTGGTTCAAGAAATGGCCAGCAATTTGCCAATGATGAATTAGAACCTAGAATTGACCGCAATGGAGATATTTCAGCAGATGGTCTGACTGCATTGGTTAACCTTAGCCAAGAAAATAATGCTGCTCATCCGCAGGCTGAAAGTCTATTTGAGACAGGGATGCAGACAAGATATCGCAGTGTTGCATCTGTTTCCACTCCAGGTGGTTCTTCTGTCCAGATGCAGGAGTCAAAGGAGCATGAACTTGGATCAGATTGGGAAACTGCAGAGGATGCAACTATATCATTAGACATGAAAACACCTCTTAGCCATTTTCCTCCTTTCCGCTTTGGGTAAGATTACTTGTTTTCCTGTTTCTGCGATTCTGTTATCAATGAGTACTAAATTGGACGGTGTTCCAGGGAAAATCTGAATTGTTAGTTCTTCCATTTCCATTGGATGGCACATTGACTTCTTGTTTCTGACATGGCCTGACCAGCTTATTTCTGCTCACAGGGTTGAGTTCGAGGATGTGCATAGGCTTGCTGATGGTCAGGTGAAACATTCGACTGAAGTGTTTTATGCAGGCTCTCTATGGAAGGTTAGTGCTGTTGTCTTAAATCTATCCATCCTTATGGAGTAATGGCCAAAATTCAGTAAAGTAATTGGTATACACATTTCCAGGTGAGTGTCCAGGCATTCAATGACGAGGATCCCCATGGGCGACGTACCCTTGGTATTCTTCTTTTCTTCACCATGTCCTCATGTGCTTTCCTCTTGCTGTGACGACTATCCGAATATAACTTATGCCATGTACCAATTTAACTGGCAATTCAGGACTTTTTCTCCACCGACGCAAGGCCGAATTGTTAGATCCCTTGAGGAAGGTGAGTGATTTGCTGAATTCACTTGTCAGATAACATTATGTTCAACTAAGTGATAATGAAACTTGTATTCCTCAGGCTAACTTGTACGTTGACCCTCGGGAAAAGGTTACTGCTCGGTATCAGGTACTATCTGCTTTTCATCTACTCAACGTTTCACTTGAGGTACTGTGTATGTACTAATTTGCCAATTTGTTCGCTGCTGTTAGCTCATCTGTCCATCAAAGAGGGAGGTCATGATATTTGGAAGCCTCAAGCAGGCTGGGACGCTGCTACCAAAAGCCCCAAAGGGCTGGGGTTGGCGCACTGCTATACTGTTTGATGAGCTTGCAGATCTTCTCCAGGGTGGTGCCCTGCGAATTGCTGCAGTGGTCCAGCTCGTCTAAATTACAATTGCAGAAAACAACTGCCTGCAAGGATGATGATACCACAGCAGTTTTTATTAGTTGATAGTTTGATACCTGCAAGAACTCAATCCATCATGCACTCCTACTCTGAAATTGTGTATTCTGTATAGTAGTTGATATATATAATAATAATATATAGGTGGACCTTCAGCTCTGGATTTGGGCCCGTGTGGACTTATAGCAGCTGCTGGGTCATGAACAATGAAATAGGACTTCTCGCATTATAACTTGTGACCATAAGTCCATAATACATACATTAGATTGAGTTCACTCTTGCACAAGCACAATATAGAGTGCGAAGGAATGATTATCTATACAATCTCATTGTGCATTACGATCCACTTCACAAGGTATCAAACTACTGGTGTGGCCACGAGTCCGTACGATAAATTTGCACGTTGTCTTCGTTCTGAAATTTTATGGAGTACTCCTTTTGCTATATAATAAAAACCTAATAAGATTCTATATAAATGCTAAAATGTCTTGCATGATTTTTCTAAAAAAATTCTAGATCTAAACAAAATGTTGGCATGATTTATGACCACATCTATTGAATAGACGAATATGAATGAATTTTCTTTTGACCACCGTTGAAATTACCCAATTTCGCAAAATTTTGGCGAAATGTTGAACCCTGTATTGCACCACACCGCAATAAACTATCGTAATTAAGAACAGAAATGTACATTATTTTGTTATTGAACGTAACGCAAATTCATGACTGGAGGAAGTATTGAAGGGGCCGGAGTTTTAATTTACGGAAGTAAATAAGAGATCAGATAAAAGAAAAGAATTGACACCACCGTGCTCCGATCCAGCAATTGCATGCGTACGTGATCACTATCGTTAGAGCAGTTTATTTCGTAATAATGGTGAGGAACTTGGGTTCCTATGGTTTTGTAGGGTCAAGCACTTGTCCTGCAAAGAGGATTGCACCGGACACTTCCTCCACCACGAAGAAGGCAAACGGATGGTCGGCGACGAAGTCCACCGCCTTTGGCCGCCGCTGAGGCCCTGCACAACTTCCCCTGCATACGGCTGCGGTAGCCGCTGCTGCCTCAGTGCCTTCCTCGTTCACCTCAATCACCGCCCTGTGGAAGACCTCCCCGAGGAACAGCTCAACGCCGTCGTCGCCGCCATCGTGCACCGCCAGCATGTCGGTCAGGTCGGCTCTGCTAGGATCGAACACGGCCTTGATCCCGAGATCCCGGAGCTGGCCCTTCATTCCGGTGTAGAAGGAGAGCCTGAACTTGGGAACCCGGAAGTCGCCGACCCGGACGCTGCTCTCCGGCATGTGCTCCTGGAGGAAGCTTGGGTGCGTCGTCATCTTGTCCACCAGGCTCGGCAGGCCGTCGCGCGCGTCGGGCAGCAAGACGCACATGGAGTAGTGCAGCGGCGGCGGCGGCGAGGGCGAAGACCAGGGCACGGCGCTCGGCGGCATCGTTCCTTCTGTTCCTGATCCCGCCGCCGCCGCCGCCGCCACGGCGTATGGCATCACTAGCACCTTGAACCCGTCGTGCGCGGCGATGAGCTGGTCCTTGTTGCTGCGCATGAACTGGGCGTCCACGGCGGTGCCGTCCAGGCGGTGGAACTTGCCCATCTTGGTCAGGGCCTTGTCGAACGTCGTCGCCCAGATGCCCTTGAAGTAGATGGCCGTGGTGACCACGAGGCTTGTGTCTCGGTGCACCGACCCAGGAGGGAGGATCGAGTCCACGAGGCTGTTCGTCGCCGCCGCCACCCAACTGTTGATCCGCTTCCTCGCCTCTTCGGGCTGCATTGCAAATTGCATTGCATGCATCGAGACACAACGATTGGTTAGATCAGATGGCACGTAGATGATCCAAATCCAATCCAAGTGCATGCCGGCTGCTGACGCACCTTGTTGAGGAAGTCGACGGCGCGCGCCACGGCGTTGCAGGACGCGGCGGCGACGTCGCGGTAGGCCGGCTTGAGCGTTCCAGTGGCGGCGTCATGCCACACAGCGGACGCATGCGCGACTGCGACGCCTGGGCCGCCGTCCGGCAGGTGCGGGGCCGGGAGCGCGCACTCCACGATGCAGCGGACGTCCTCGGCGAGGCTCTCGCGGGATTTGGCGCCAAGAGCGTCGAGGAGCTCGCTTAGAGTGCGTCCCTTGGCGCCGGCGGCCACCAGCGAAAGCGCGGAGTACATGGACAGGGGCGAGAAGACGAGGTTGCCGGCGGACGTGCTCTCTCCTCCGGCGGGGGTGGGCGCGGGGACGGGGCAGTCGTCCTTGTTCTTCACGGCGGCGGAGGACAAGTTCCGCATCAGACGGTGAGACAAGGCCGACAGGCCGGAGCTAGTACCCCGCGGCGGCGCCTCGTGTTCCACCATTGCCAATTTGCGATAGATGCCGCCGCTGCGAGGTGCGAGCTCCCTCGGCCGATCGACGTAGCCTGCTTGCAGCCTCAAACTTTTCCTTTCCACGGACCCGGAGTATACGTGCCTAGGCTCCTTGTGTGTACATATACGATGTCCCTCCCCCCTTAAAAGAAGTCTGCTTGATGACCAAGAAAGTATACACGGCTTGCACGATAAGAAATACATTTTTTTAGAAAGTCCATGGAGCGTGCGGGCCTGAATCTCGGATTGGGCTTGGGCTGTCTCGGTTCTGCTGACAGTTTTTAGTGGGCTGGCTAGCTCACGCTCCACGCCACCGCCCGCTGCACCTATTGATGGCCTGTTCCACTTGCCCCCTACCGGCCACCGCCACCGCCACCGCCGCCGCGCGCTCACGTCCGTGGAGAGCATGCAAATCCCCTCGCGCCCGATCGTTCGCCTCCGACTCCCCAAGGGCGCACCTTCTCCTGCCCCGATGCATCGCATCTCCCCTCCCTCGCCATCCTTCCTCTCCTCCATGGCTTCTGCTCCGCCTTGCGGGTGGCTACCGACGCTTGCCTAACGAGTTGCTTCATTCCGGGCGGCGCTCAACCCTCCTGTTCGCCATGTTTCGCGGTGCGTCCTCTTATTCTAATGCTAAAGTTCGCACCTTTCACCGGTTGCTGAAGTTTTTCATGTCGATTCTGACGAATTTTGGATTGGTATTGAGACATATGCGTTCTTCATTTTTGTTATAAGAATGCTCGTTCTTATATGTTTATTTTCGAAAGGCACGCTAGGAGTATTCTTCTAATTAACCTCATATATGTACTAGAAAACCAGAGAAGAAAAAAGGGTGTCAAATTCGATTTCAAACAATATTACACTATGATTTCAATCCTAACTGAGTTGGATGCTAAGATTTGCCTTTTGTCCTCTTGCTAATAGGTTTCCCCATGGATCTCGGAACATGGCCATCAGCAGTAGAGTGGAAGGGGAGGAATTGGGTAAACCAGACAGGCGCCACCTCATCCCTTCAGCCAAAGATCCTATCCACACAGCCAAAGATATGGTTTTCATTGACAAGCATTTTCCCATCACCAGACGGATGGACAATGAAGAGAACAGGGCTGCAATTGAGGAGTTCATCGCTCGTTATGGTGATGGCGGTCCTGCCAACAATGATGATGGGAGCAAAATTTCCATGTATGGTGATGAAGATGTTTATAGGACAACCGTGGAGGTCACCGATGGCAAGGGAGATCCTAGGGGAGCAGTCAAAGATGTAGGAGATGGTGAAGATGAAAGGGACCAAGGGTTCAGCAAGGTTAGTGATGACAATGTGTGTGAAGAGTTCACTGATTGTGAAGATAACTACCCCCGTGATGGTTCTATCCGTTGGAGGGCACTTAGAAGGAGCGATCACCGTGATGGATCCATATCTTTGTACGGGGGCACCTTTGGATCTTTTGGAAACATGATTATCATATTGTTGACCGTAAGGAAAGTAAGTGATCAATATCTCTTTTCCTATTGTTATCTGTTTCGTTCTTAGAACATTTGTCAAGCTATAGGGTTAGCTAATATATTCTTTGTTTAAAGGTTAAATGCGCAATGCCTTTTTTTACTTTATAAAAGCGTAAGGTAATGACTAGGGGCGAAATTAGATCCAAGAGGTGTACGTACCTCCATGGAAGATACTTTGGTGTTTCCCCTGGCAATAACTAAATGGACAAGTTCCTTTTGTGAAGCATTTTGTTATGAACAAATTGAGTACATGAAACTTTTCAATAGAGTGTACATTTTTTTTGGGGAGGGGGGGTTGTAGTATGTGCTAGGTGATTGTACTTATTACAGAGGAAGGAACATTACGCTACACCATAAGGGACTGGTGCGGTGCGGAGGACTATGCTGCCACTTATGCAACCCTAGGGTGCGAGCAAGCATCTACCAACAATTCGACAAGTTCCTTCTATTAGAAAGAGTCTGGAGTCTAATAGATTAGGAGTTTCCTTTAAGATTTGTATCAAAGCCACAGCTCTAAATATTGGAAGAATTTTTTTTACGTGCTGCTACAAAGTATCATAATCCCAGATCTGCTATTGGAAAAGATGTAATATGGTCTATGGCGTTCATTACAAATTTCAAGACCTATCAAGACGTGGAAGAGGGGTAAAAGGAATTCTTTGCCCCTGCCTTCTTATACTTCCACTCTCTTTCCTTTTTATTTCCTCTTTCTTTGTTGATCTGTGGTCATGGTCAGTTCCCACCTTGCATTAGGACGCCATCATCCTCTACGTTGACATCCACCTCCCAAATCCCAAGTGATCATTCCCATGGCGGCCGTGATTGAATTGGTGATGTAGAGGCCAGGTTGACGAAGTGTTACGGAATGAAGTTGTGTGCTTGAGGTGGTCAATTGTGGACCATTGCAGCAGAGCCCTTCAACTCTAACCCACGGTGGTTTGTTCCCCAATTTGGGGTCAGATCTCCTTTTACCTTTGTCGGTGTTTAGCCACCGATAGCCTACCGTTCCCGTAGCAGTTGATTCGGATCTCGGCGAATACTAGAACTCGGCGGTTACGCAAGAGACACCCGGTTTATCCTGGTTCGAGCCCTCGTCGTCAAGTAAAAGCTCTACTCCAGTCGGCCTTGGCCTTTTGCGTTGGATTGTTGTATGATCGGTGTTGTATGTCGCTTGTTACAATGAGGGTGCTCTGGCCTCTTTTTATGAGAGAAAAGAGCCAGAGCTTTGGTTCTAATCCTAGTCGGACTTAGTAGAGAGAGTTCTGTTCCTATTACAGAAGTTACTTTCTATTCGTCTAACTAGAACAGGACGTCTTCTTCTTAGAATCGGTCCTCTTGCCTCTGTCTTATGGGTCCGCCTGAACGGTAGTCATGTTGGTAGGGGACCGTCTTGGTCCCGCATCGACAACCTTTTTCTTTTCTCCAATGTCTGCGGATTAAATTCGTTCTTTGGAAATTATGTTGGACAAAAGCTAGAATTTTTCCTTCTATTGTCCCACATGAAGTGAGCTGGTGTTAGTAATTAGGTGGTATAGGGGTAGGGGAGTAAAGTAAGATGAGCAGACAACTGAAAAGTTGAGTGAGTACAAGTGGATTTTCAAACTTTTACTTTTTTATTATAACATGCAGACTTTTTTCTATTGTTAATTTATTGTTACATTTTGCATTTAATCTTTGACAAAGCACGGTTGGAGGCAATGATATTATCAGATCCCAGCAAAGATTGCATCCTAGAGGATGGAACTTGCATACGGCATTTGCAACTTTCATGTTACAAATTTTATCAAGTAAAGTTGGCTAAAACTTACGTGGTCGATGGCCCAAATATAGTTGTATGGATACATTCTGCACGGGATGTTGTGGGCCCATTACTTAATTATATTGTCAATATTGGCGGGGATGATCCCATCGGTGTGGAGAAGGTACACTTACATACTTGTGCGTAGTTAGTACAAATTACTTTATTTGTTTCATAGAAAGGCCAAGTTTATAACATGCATAGAACAAATGTAGGTAGAGCTTACCTTTTGTTGGTATGTTACAGCCACTTAAGTTAGGATAGAGTGGAAATGTTGTATTAACTGTGCTCTTATTTGATAGTTGTAGGCTCAGTTTGCAATCTCATTTGTCTTTAATTATTTGAAATCAGATTAGTCTATGGTCGTGGTGCCATGTAATTTTCATCATAAAAATGGAGACTTTTCTGTTTTAGTAGGAATGAATAACATATGGGTTCAAAAGGGGCAGCTAAAAAGACGCTAGTGTTATATGAGTTGACAAGTATATCAAGTACTTGTATTGTGAATGATTATGATGAGAGCAGGACCTAAATTAATCATGAAACAAAGCGCAAGTGAGTATTACATGCCCCAAACAAAATCGAATATAATAGTTTTAATCCTTTGGTTTCTACTTAGTGCCACATAAATTTGATAGTGTGGACATATGAAGGTGACTTGAATGATCCCATTGACCAATCACAAAAAAAATCCTTTTCCCTTTAACATTTCAAATAAGCTAGCATAATTAATTTGTTGGAAATTTGGGATTCAAAATCAACTCATATATAGCTTGGGACAAACCTTCCCTCTCTGAGAGACATTCTTACACACTTCATAAACATTATGTTTGATATGTGACAAACGATTTGGGTATCAACTGTAAAAGTAGTCCCTTCAACTGGATATTTTTATTACTACAACATCACAAGCAAAACATTTAGCTTTAGATACCCTTTACTTTGCTATAAAGAGCTACTAAACAAGAATCTTTTTGTAGGGCTCCCTCATTGAAATGACTGGCCCTAAATGAGGGATTGATTTGTCTAGCAACGTTCTAATTGAATATGACATGAGGATCAAGACAGGAGAACAGGAGAAAGGTGATCTACAGCTGATTGATGGTGTATCTGTCATTAATGAAATACTGGCACCAACTGAGCCATGGACGTATCGCATTCGTCGAGATTGTGGTGCAATTGACATGACTCAAATGTGCATCGATTATGCATTTGAGGCGACTGTAGAAGTTGTCATATTAGAAGTGCAAAGTAGTTTTGATTTGCTTCTCAGTTGTTTTACTAGTGGGTTGCATGGGAAAATTCAGCTATTTGATGGTGTGATTGGCGAGTCACGTGGGTTGAGGAGGCATGTGCTTGCTGTTATGAAAGGGAAGTGTATGGATTTGAATTTCAAGGTAGGTTTTGTCTTTCCTTCGAAGCGACCAATCATGGATGTTCCAGTGAGCAAATAAAGATGAAATTCGCCTTAGTATCCGTGAAGGTGACTTGGTCCTCTTTAGCATATTATCTAATCTGATTCCTCGTATGTATTATTTGGTATTCAACAGAAACTGCTGGGATAAATGAGTATTTCACTGTCTTGCGCTTCTCTTTTATTTGGGCGATGCATTCTGAGCTTAATTTGTGAGGTAACACGAATGATGCAACACCACCAGTCATATGTCCTGTGGGGTTGAAGTGAGAAGCAGAGCATTAGGCAGTCTTAATAGGATTTTATGGGAGGTTTCATGCACATTAAATAGAGTGTCACATCGGTAAAAACAACCTTTTGGCATAAAACTAGTAGGGAGAAAGAAAACGTTTCATCCCCATAAAACGTTCGGCGTTGTTTACAAAGAGGAAAATTCACCCGGCGGTTATCCAACTTGGCAAAGAAGGTGCGGCTTAGGTCCCCGTTCTTTGAAAATAAAGATGGGTGCAAAATTTCCATGTATGGTGATGAAGATGTTTATAGGACAACCGTGGATGTCACTGATGGCAAGCGAAATCCTAGGGGAGCAGTCAGAGACGTAGGAGATGGTGAAGATGAAAGGGACCAAGGGATCAGCAAGGTTAGTGATGACAATGTGTGTGAAGAGTTCACTGATTGTGAAGATAACTACCACATGATGGTTCTATCCGTTGGAGGGCACTTAGAAGGAGCAGTCACCGTGATGGTTCCATAAACTGTACCAGGGACAATGGAGCCAATTGAATTCAACCTAGCCCACCACTTTCTTCCCTCTGAAAACCAAATTGTTGCATCAAGCTAGCATTTCGCACCTACGCCAATCCGCTCTACCTTTTTTAAGGAAAAGGTCAAGACCACCACTACTGAAATTAATAAAATTAAATAAACAAACACGAGTATAATAGTTTAAACAAAAGTTCGATAAACAAAAAATAAGCAAAATTATACAAGATTCTCTATCCATGATGCCTTTAGGATAACCAGAGCAAAATCCGATATGAAGATTGCAGTTTGGTTTTGGTGTTCAGAGCATCTCCATCAGCTCACCAATATTTCTTCCCCAATAGAGTGACGTTGGTGATCACTAATACTATTTTTCTAGGCTATTGGAGGAGGAGCTTCAACAGATCATCAATAATCTTTCTTAATACATATAGGGTCCACCTGTCAGAAGAAGGTGATAGTCATGCATGGTGTGGAAGATGGTGAAATAGTGGTGGACCCCAGCTATTGGGGGAGACGTAACTCCCCCTTTATACGAGGGAAGATGGAGAATATATTGGTGATCACCAATAAAAAGGAACCATATAGGAAAGCTGTTGGAAGAGCAAAATTGGCTCATCTCTTCTAATATGGAGGGTTTATGGGGATGAGGGATGAGAAAGAAAAGCTGCTGGATGCTCTCAAGGAGTTCATTTATCTACAACATTATTACCCAAATTGACAATGGCCACCGGGGACAATGACTACAAAAAGAATTGGAAGAACATTGTATTCGTTGGGATGCCCTATACCAACTTATCACAGTACTCGCAAAACAAGAAGTTCCTAGATGTATCCCTAACATGAAATATTTTTTTATGCGAACATGAAGGATTGTTAGGCCACTTCTGTTCTACTCGTACATAAGAAAATTTTCACGAGGTTCATGCAACGTGCGGGTTGCCGATTTGCCGATCCCTACTACTTGACTCGTGGCCCTTGTTGACTATTGTGGCCTAGAAGCTCGAGGCAGGAGGAACCTTTCATAGGCTTATTGCAGTTGACCAGTTTACCTGGAATCGTGCTTAGTTACTGTGTTTAGCGGAAACGTCGGTGCTTAACCAGGTGGCAGCGCTTTAATTACCTTCAACTTTTCTTTTCATGTAATGTAATCGCAAGGTGACAAAACATATGGAAGACACGTTTGAATTCAAACCCTTCTCCATTTTGTCCAACACTTTCTGAATTCCTCCTAGCTGTACGCAAGCTAAATGGCGAAGAGCAGAGCTTCCACCTCTATAAGTTCGTCATCAGAAATTCAAACAAAAAGAACGTCTGTACTGCACGCTTCATCAAAAAAAAAAAAAAAAAAAATCAAACAAAAGATAGGTTCCTTGTAGTGAAGGACTCATCAGAGTGACAGAGTATAGTCATGCGATGTGATGAGAGCCCTGACTGAGCACTGCACGAGCCAATCAGGATTTATTTTGTTTTGGTTTTTCTGCGACAAACCAATCATCAGGACATGTCTTCTCCTACCAATGCCGATTATACAAGCTCAACTCAAGGAGCAGGAATCTTTCTCTGTGTCAACTCAACTGGGCTGGAATCTCGAGCATGCATATGCAAGAGCAGCAAAAACAAGAAAATGGAAGAACTCAAAAGGAGAAGGGAGCTAGGTTTTTTCTTACTACAAACAATGCAAGGTGCAAGAACTGAACAAGCGGTGGAGCTGGAGCTGGAGCTCCCCTATGCCACTCCATGGCGCCATGACCACAGCTCGCTCGCTTGCTCGCGTGCTAGCTGGCTAAGCTAGCCTCTGCACCCGGTGTTGGGCAAGCAGCCCCGGTTGTAGGGGTTGGCGGCGCCGCCGGGGCCGCAGTTGCCGTAGGGCGCGCCACGCTGGGAGCACGGCACCTGGTCCCTCTGCAGCGCGCCGTAGCAGATGTAGCCGCCGCCGCCCAGCTCCCTCCTGGCCACCACCGCGCACTCCGCCCCCGCCGCCGTGCCCGCGCAGGCCGCCACGCCGCCGCCGTAACCGTAGACCGCGTCCGCCGCCCAGTGGTGGTGGTGGTGGTGGTACACCGGCACCACCGACGCGGCGGCGCCTGTTGTGCGTTGCCTGCGACGGCGAGGAGCATGGCGACGGCCACGACAAGCACCGCGCGGCGCGGTGGCGGCAGCATCGCGCGTGTTCGGCCGGCCGCTTTATGCTGCAGAGACCTGCGCGGTAGAATGCTCTCCTGCATTGCAGTTGTCCTGCTGCAGCCTGCACTACTAGTGCTTTGTCTGGGTTTGTGTCCTGGGGTACCACGTTACCGGCGCCGGAGCTACCAACTTTAAAGATCCGAGGACAACGAGGCAGTGAAAAAGAACCCCGAGAGGCTTGGATTTCATAAATAAGGTGAAGCGTGTGGAAATTCGTAATCAATGTTAAACCTTTTAAAGTTTTTATACACAACACCTCTAGAGTATCCATGGTGAGCATGCATTTATACTGTGATGTTTAGGCTAGTCTCAGTGGGGGTTTCATGGCACAGTTTCATATGCACCCAGATTTTGAAAACAGTGCAGAAGAGTTTCATCTCTATGAAACTCTCTCTACTCCCATGAAACTTTTATAGTCTCTCTCTTAATAAATACTATGCCATGTCAGCGTATTTAATGCCCATGAAACTCCATGAAACCCCAATTGAGATTAGCCTTAAAAGGATCAGAGGTGCTTAGTGAAAAAGCAACTGGGATTTTTTGCCGCACAAATACCGATAGTGCAGCGTAGCTTGATGCCTAATTAGAAAGTGAATAAGATGGTTAAGTTTGCACTCATCGGCAGTGTTAGAGATTATTTGGGATTATAGACGGCGTTGGGGGTTCAAGGTTCCGATCATCTTGGACTCTGGTCACATGAGCCGGCTGATTTGCTGTATGGGAGAAAAATATTGTTCGTCTAGCTGATGATAAGACAAGGAAACGATACGATCTGTACGAAAAGAACCAATTTTCCTTTTGCGCCCTAGAGCAATTTCACAGTTCGTCTTGATATGGACTGTGGAGCACGACCGATCCATGCACACCCTGTTTCTTTATAACTGCAGCATGGTTCCATAGTTCAAACTTTCTCTACACTGGAAATGGTGAAGAGCAGACCGTCCACCTCAGAAAATTCAAACAAAAAAGAACGTCTGTACTGCATTTTTTTTTAAAAAAAATCAAACATAAGATAGCTAGGTTCCTTCTTCCAATGTAATGTGATCATATGGAAGCCCTGACTGAGCACTGCACGAGCCAATCAGGATTTATTTATTTTGGTTTTTCTGCAAGGAACCAATCAGAGGACATGTCTTCCCCTACCAATGCTGTCATGCTGATTATACAAGCTCAAGGAGCAGGAATCTTTCTCTGTGTCAACTCAACTGAGCAGGAATCTCGAGGCAAACTATATGGAACGCATGCATGCATGCAAGAGCAGCAAAAACAAGAAAATGGAAGAATGGCAATACAAACAATGCAAGGTGCAAGAAGCCAAGAACTGAACAAGTGGTGGAGCTCCCGGGCCCCATGCCGCCATACCTCCATGACCACAGCTCGCTCGCTTGGGTGCTAGCTGGCTAAGCTAGGGTCTGCACCGGTTGATGGTCGAGCAACCCCGGGTGTAGGAGTTGGCGGGGGCGCCGGAGCCGCAGTTCGGATTGTAGTAGGAGACGCCACGCTGCGAGCACGGCACATTGTTCTTATCCAGCGCGCCGTAGCCGATGGTCCCGCCGCCGCCCAGCTCCCTCCTGGGCACCACCGCCGCGCACTCCGCCCCCGCCGCCGTGCCCGCGCAGGCCGCCACGCCGCCGTAACCGTAACCGTAGCCCGCGTCCGCCGCCCAGTCGTCGTCGTCGCGGTAGTACACCGGTACAGACGCGGCGGCGGCGCTCCGGTGGGCGTTGCCTGCGACGGCGAGGAGCACGCCCGCCACGACAAGCACCGCGAGCGCCGCGCGGCGCGGTGGCGGCAGCATCGCGCGCATCCGGCCGGCCTCTTTATGCTGCCGACCTGCACGGTGGAAGGCTCTTCTGCAGTAGTACGTCCTGCGTGCGCACTCCGGCTTTGTCCTGGGGTGCCAGAGCTACCAACTTTAAAGATCCGAGGACATTTGAGTCAGTTAAAACCCCGAGGAGATTGGATTTTAAATAAGGTGAAACGTGTGGAAATTCGTAATCGAGATGTTAAACCTTTTTTAAAGTTTTCATTATACATAAACACCTCTAGATCCCATGGTGAACATGTATAATGTGATGCTTAAAAGGATCAGAGGTGCTTAGTGAAAAAGCTACCGTGCAGTAGTTTTTCCACCCACAAATATACCGCGATAGTTGGCGTAGTTTGGTGCTTAATTAGAAAGCAAGATGGTTAAGTTTGCACTGATCTGCACTGTTTGAGATTATTTGGGATTATAGACGGGCTCTGGCTCCGATCATCTTGGACTTAATAAAATTATTATAATCTGTACGAAAGAACCAATTTTCATTTGCACAATAGCCAGTTCGTAGTTCGTCTTGATGTGGTCGACGGTCGATGCACACCCTGTTTCTTTATCACTGCAGCATGGTGCCGTAGTTCACACTTTCTCTACACTACTAGGAATATTGGTGCACGAGTTTCATATGCAGTGTTGGTACGTAGTAGAGTAACATGCACCGAAGACATGACTGTATTACGTCTATATATAAAACTATAATAATAAAGCCAAAAAAAAAAAAACTCTTTGCAGCAGTGGATCTGCCTCGTGGCGCTGTACTGTACATTGACTTATTTGGCTTGACTGCAATCTCGAGCGAAGAAGCTTAAAGGCCTCTTGATGACTTGGTTGTGCTTAGCTTCCGCGTTTAGCGGACCCCTCTGTGACAACTGACAATGTGATGTGTCATCCCTTTCAAAAGGAAACAATAACAGCAAAGTTGCATGGCCACGTTTCACGTACTCCCTGCATTTTTTAAAAAAATATGCAATTCTTATTTGTTTTAAGTAGAACAGTTTAAAATTTAACCAAAGTAATCTAAAAAATATAATAATATTTATAATGAAAAATAAGTATTATTAAATTAATTAGGAAATTTATTTTTATAGAAAATCTAGTTAGAGATATAAATGTTAATACTATTCACTATAAGCTTGATAAAACCTAAGCTAATTTGACTAACACAAATCACATTTTTTTTATGAAGGAAGTACTTGAGGTCGTTTGTGGAAGACATGGGTTGGGTTGAAATGGCTGTTGTTAAGGTGAAGTTAAATTTGCCACAGAATCATGTGCTTCCATCCACACCCAAAAAACAATACCTGCGGGCAGTTTTTTAAAAAAAAAAAACTGAGGGCCAAGCAAAAAACCGCGCAGGCTACTTTTTTTTTTTTTTAAAAAAAAGATAAAATTATCGCGCAGGCTACTTTAACTGCACGTGGATTGGGCTGGTTTTTAGTACAAAGGGAAGAAACGGCCTGGTCTGGCCTCTTCAGCCCAGTGTTCAACAAAGACCTTTACCTGACTAGGTCCAGTACGCTCCATGTGGGCCTGCAGAGCAGCTCGATCAATCGGCGCTTCAAGGCCCATACATAACCGATCAAGTTCTTACTGTAAAGGAACCGTGACTTTTCATCAATTTGACTTGAATACTGGAGCCCGTCACACATCTGCTATCCCTGCAATGCAATGCGATGCGATGCATGCTGCTGCTGTCTCGGCAAGTATTTCAATCAGTCTCGGGTATCCACTCTCTGATGTCTGATCTGAACTGGGAAAAGGAGCAAACTGATTGGATCCCGGCAAAATAAAATAGGACAAGATCAGGACCACTCCGTGTTCATCAGGTTCCATCTGAATCAATCGAGCCTCTCTTCTTACTCGTCCCCTACAACAATTTCACTTCTTTTCCTTATGTGTACAGATGATTTAACAACCCCATTTAGCATGAACAAGTGTTGTATGCACACGAATATAATGAAAATCAGGAGTTCTTGATCCATACATGACTATATATGTCGCCTCTTTCCGGTGTCAATTACAAAATCATGGAGCAAGAAGCAGCTTGCTCTATGTCAACTGATCAACAACCAATCTCTCAAAGCCCAGCTAATAACTAACGAGCTACAGAACACAAAAACACCAAAACATTGAAGAAAAGAATCAATCAAAAGGAGAGAAAAAAGAAAAGGAAACAATAGATTCGCCTTACAAGCAGCTGCCGCGGCAGGAGCTGAGACGGACGAGAAGGAGACCAATGCATATCAGCATATACATGGCCGGCCGGGATCATCGCTCGCAGCCCTAGCCTCTACAGCGGGTGATGGCGGAGCAGCCGCGGGAGTAAGGGTTTGCCGACGCGCCCGGCCGGCAGTTGTAGTAGGACGCGCCACGGTACGAGCACGGCACGCGCCCGCGGCTCATGGCGTCGTAGCTGATGTACCCGCCATAACCCAGCTCCCTCCTGGCCATGCCGCCGCCGCTGGTGCCGACGCACTCCTCCACAGTGCCCGTGCACGCCGCGCCGCGATCGGCCCAGCTGCCCGGATCCACCACCGTCGTCGTCGTCGTCGTCGTCTGGCCGGCCGCCACCGGGGCGCCCGCGGCCACAAGGAGGATCGCCACGGCGGCGACGGCGACCGCGAGCACGGCGCGGCGCGGTGGCCGGTCGACGTGCGCCATCCGTTTGCTAGCTTGCCCCGGCGCGGTGGTGCCGGCCGGTGCGCGCTCGATCTCCTCCCGCTAGCTCACGATGGGTGATATATTTTTTTGGCTTCCAAACAATGAGCTGCCGAGACTAACGGCTAATGGAAGTGAAGTGCTCGCTGTCCCTGGATCATGATCTCGATCTGTGACGACATGGCAACATGGCGCGCCTGCCGCGCGGCATTAATATACGGGGAGGCGCCTTGTCGCGCGCGCGTCGCGGCACATGAGGCCACAGCTTCGCCGGCTGTTTCTGGCACGTCGGGGGCCGGGAGCACGTGCCGACGCACCGTTTCCTGCCATACTTTGCTTGGATGTTTGCTCCAGCTGCTAGCTATCCAGACACGGCTAGCCCTTGCTAGTTTCTGTGTCTCACTCTCATCTGCCCATCAGATCTGCAGGCTGCTGCAGCGGCGTTTCAGTCTCAAGTTAGTTTCTTTCTTTCTTTGTATGTAAAGGCAGCATCCAATTTTGTTCCTTACCACTACAGCAGATACCGTTATGACATTTATTAATTTAGAGTTGTCTTGAGTAAAATATTTTAAACTTTGATCGAATTTTTTTGGAAAAAAAAATATAACAATTTATGATAACAAATTAGTATAATTAGATATACTGTAGAATATATTCTCATACTATGTCTATTATGTTAGATATTGTTACTTTTTTCTATAAAGTTAGTCAAACTTAAGATAGTTAGAGTTGCACATATTCTAGAAATTGATTTATTTAGGAACGAGATATTTGTAATGCTAGATACCACATCAGAGGTCTCATGTCATGTTTATATAATTTCTTAACATGTGTTAAAATCGTAATAAAACTTGTTCATTTTTCTTATTTTTATAAGCCAACTCTAATCATGTTTGTGAAAAGTACATGATCCATATCACAAGTTACTAGTAATGATCTTTCTTATTCCATCCCTCAACTGCATATATATAAACACTCATTTGGATACTTTCAAAGTGGACATGTCGAACGGCATCTCATCCCCAGATGATGACTTGCGCCCGTTGTGCAGTGGCTTGACTTCCGGTGGACCATCTCCTGGCGGACCGCCTCCTGGCGGACCACCGTCCGGGCATTGAAAGGTACACATGCATCTTTTCTTAAAGGGGATCTTTCCCGAGCAATACCCGCCAATGCCCAGGCTATGTTGAACGCATGAGTTGCCACAATCCTTATTGCTCATGCATGGGCCGTGGGTAAAAACCATTAGGCCTCGAGCAGATAGCTGCGTCCACACCTACGAGCAACCATAAACCGCTCAGTGGTTAGGACCATATGCACCACATATACTCTTGAACAGAGCTTCAGAGTAATAGCTCCATGGTACAGGGAGAGGTATGTCACCAAGTGTCCAGATAGAAGTAGTTTTCCTTTAGTATTTCAACGAACATGATAAGCAAAAAGGTTGCTTTAGCTACTTACAATAGGCCACAAGGAGCAAAGCCAGGATGAAGACAACAGGCATCGCTACAATCTTGTTAGATGCCATGGTTATGGTTATTTGGTGTGAGGGAAAGAGCATGTACATGCTCAATATTTATAGGGAAAGAGCATGTACATGCTCAATATTTATAGTGGTTTCTTAGGCCTTTGGGCTCTGGTGCATTTATTGTTCTAGCTAGATGCCTACCTCCACCTCTATATCTCTATCTGGATCTTATTATATTCTATATATCTATATATATAATCTACTCCCTCCATCTCCTTCATTTATCATTTAAGCTATGCTCAAAATACAGATAGCTATACTACCCTTACACTTGATTTGTGTGCACAATCGGTGGAAATAAATGCTACTCTCTCTATTCTAATTTATAAGACGTTTGATTTTTTTACACCAAGTTTGATCATTCGTCTTATTTAAAAATTTGTGCAAAATATTATTTCTCTTGTCATGGCTTGCTTTATCAATGGAAGTTCTTCAAAAATAACTTAAATTTGACTATATTTACCTAATTTTTTTGATAAGACAAATGGTCAAACTTGGAGCTAAAAAGTCAAACGCCTTATAAATTTGAATGGAGAAAGTAGCATATACTAGCACATGCCCCATTTGACGGTTGATTTTTGAACGTTGGTGCTTTGACCTAACACTTGGCCAAATTTTGTGAGGAGGGCAGCAAGAACAGTGGCATCATAATTTTGAAGGTTTGTATAGATTTCGATGAATGACTTCATGCATGATGAAGTGGTAGAAGTCTGCAATAGTTTTTTATGCATAATTCATCAAAAGGGCCCAGTCCCAATGCCATGCTTCTGTATTATCTGTATCTGTATCTCAAAAGGTGGCCGGAGAAATCACTTATAGGCGGCGGCGGTAGGGACAGAGCACAAATTTGATGTGGGATAAGATGATTGGGGGACGAAGACTTTGCTCTTGATGGGTGGCGGCATCAGGCTCGTCCAGCTCCTCAGCATGCATGCGGCTCTAGTTTGGCGAGCGATGTTGCGAACTCCAACTCGGTCTCATGTTTGGCTGCTTCTCAAGAGAAGAGAAAGAATGGGTGGCGACCTAGGGTGCTAATCAGCCTACCTTTTTTTGTAAACTAACCCTGGATGACTTCATTCCAAATAGAGACCCCAGGGGTTGCTGGCGTTCCTTTGACACGAAGGTTGCACGTCTCAACATCACAAGATTTAGCGCTGACCCTTGAGGCCCAGGTGGCATGGCGAGCCAACATGGCACTAAAGTGACAAGAGTTTGGCACCGTGGTCATTGGCTCCAACCTCGACAACATAGATATTGGTGCCCACCTTGGCACCATAGATCTTAGTGCCAAGGTGGGGGAACTAACGTTCGGGCGTGCGCCCTGCTGCCCTCCTAGGCCACCAGCCCTTTCTTCGCCTCCCTTTCCTCCCACCATGAGTTTATTTGACCATGAGATTGATGTGTGCTTGATTACCATTACACTGTAGGTTAGGATTACAATGTAGGTCCAACTGATTTATGGATTAATTATCTGTAGTTGTTCATTTTAAGATTAGCCTACATAAAGGACCAGCAGTTTTTTGTATCAAGTAGATGGACAAGCTTGTAACCTTGCATCTCGGAGCTAATGTGAAGACTGATACACATGGCTATGTTGAGTTTAATGGAATGCAAAGGGTGTCTATATATGGTCTTCAGGACTATGACCATCATTTAGTTTTTTAGATAATGGAACAAGGTTCCAGTCTCTGCCATCTAGGAATGGTACACAACTGATAGTCACAGTACAAACAAATGCTTACAAACGCATGAGGAAACAAAAGCAAGGTTGAGACCAGCAACAAGAGAAAACAGAGAAACTAAGCCTCACTACGATGCAAGAAGCTCCAGCCAAACTTAGCAAAGAAAGTCATGATCATAGTCTCCCACAATCTGCATCGATCGTAACTTTACACAACCGATAGTTAGAGTTTAATGGCTGCACCTCCGCCTTTTGTCAAACCATCATTTAGTTAGTAAGGACAAGCATGTAACTTTGCATTGCATGTGCATACTTTGCATTGCATGTGCATTAGTTTAGTTTATGAAACTATGAGCTCTGTGTACATATATGTCACATATACGTCACTCGTTACTGCAAGCCACTTTCTAGTCTAGGTCTTTCATGAATCACGATAAACACAAGGGACAAAATGGAACAAAAAGTAGTGTGCCTTGTTTTATTCGTATCACTACTTCCACATGACCTCTTGAAACATGCATGCATTGCTCAACTGCCTATAAACACTCAGTTGTATACTTTCAGTTTTGGCATGCTGACTGGCAATTCATTCCCAGATGATAACTTGCGCCCATCAGGTAGTGGCATAACTTCTGGTGGACCGCCTCCCGGTGGACCGCCTCCTGGGCATTCAAAGGTACACATGCATCGTTTCCTCAACGGGATGTTGCCCTTGCAATACCCGCCGGTGCCGAGGCCATGTTGAATGCATGAGTTCGCACAGTCCTTATTGCTCATGCATCGGCCGTGATAAAAACCATTAGGCCTCGTGCAGATAGCTGCCTCCACACCTGCGTACAATCATAAACCGTTCACAGTGGTTAGGACCTTATATGCACCACACACACTCTTGAACAAAGTAATATAGCTCCATGATACATGAGATATGTCACCAAGTGTCCAGATAGAAGTAGTTTTCCTTTACTATTTCAACTTCATAAGCAAAAAGGTTGTTTTAGTTACTTACAGTAAGCCACAAGAAGCACAGCGAGGATGACGACAATAGGCACTGCTACAATCTTATTAGATGCCATGGTTATTTGGTATGAGGAAAAGAGCATATACATGCTCAACTTTTATAGTGGTTTCTTAGGCCTCTGGTACATTCAGTGTTTTAGCTAGATGGCTATCTCTATCACGATATCTATCTAAGTCTTACTATATCTATATCTAATCTACTCCCTCCATCTTAGAAGTCAGAACATAGCTTCATTTATCATTTAAAATGTGCTCAAAACACACTATGTTTGCACAGTGGAAATAAATTCTAGCATATATACTAGCATGCTCATTTATAATGAATTACCATTAACACATGCAAGGCAGGTATAGCTGCCATATATACATAAACTACATGCACATGTAGAGGCAAGTTTAATGAAGGCCATATTAGTCCTTTTACCATGTCCTTAATTTGTCTGTAAATATTAACCACTACTATATTACGTAATTCTATCTATCAATCTATATCTATCTATCTATCTATCTATCTATCTATCTAGCTATAACTATCTATCTGTATCAAACTATCTATATATCTATATGCATGTCCGTCTGTCAGTTTTTCTATCTATATCTGTCTATTTATCTAGGCAACGTATCCTGTGGAAACCAAGGTTGCTGTGCAATCTTGGAAACTCTTGATGTGGACCTCAGGATGCTCATCCAACGCCCAGGGGTGAAAGGTGGGGTAATTTTACAAATAAACGCCCACCATTAGCCTTAGTTAACTTGGTTTTTTGCTAATGACCCCTCCCCTAATCCCAGGCGGCATGCATTCCATACGTGACTTCTTTCGATCGGGGGGGTCGCGTCGTTTCAACTCTGCCGCCGTTGCCGTTGTTTCGATCCACCGAACACCGTCGCCGCCAAGATGAATGAGCACCCAAGCATGCGGTGAAGATGAAGCTGCCCCGGCCGCCGGACACAAACGCTGGTCGGCTGTCCGGTCCTCGTCGCCGGCCACCGGACTCATATGTGCCCACGAGCTCCACTCCGATGTTGGCCACGAACGTCGTCCCCATGCTGCCCACCAATTCGGCTCCGATGTTGGCCACGAACGCCGCCCCGATGATGCCCACAAATGCCGCCCCGATGCTGCCCACGAACGCACACTTGGCTGATGCAGGTTGGTTTCCTATAAGACATTCACCTTGATGACTTTCATCTTGAGTACAATCATTGCTAATGTCCAAAGCATCCTCGCGTGACGGTGAACTGCGTCGTCCGTTCATTCTCGCCATGGATGATGCCGTCATGACCATCATGGACATCGATGCCGGAGTTGGAGCCCACCTTGAAGAACCAGGCACACCACGGACAACATCTTCTCCTAATATAGCTGATAATGGCAAGGCACATTTGAAGCCTATGGTTGGAATGATATTTGATACACTCACGGATGTAGAGAATTTTTACAAATCATATGCACACGATGCTGGTTTCTCTGTTCGTGTTGGTCAGCACAAGAAGCAAAACGAGGAAATATTTTACAAGCGATATTGTTGCTCAAGGGAAGGGTACAGAAAGGAGTCCGTACAAGATGTTAGTGATCGATCCGAAAAAAAAAAAGGAAGACATCAAATGTGATGGAAACCCGATGTGGCTGTCAAGCACATATTGTTGTCAAGCTTAGCAGTGACAAGAAGTATCAAATATTTTCATTCATTGAGGAGCACAACCATGGTTTTGTGTCGCCAGATAAGAAGCACATGCTCAGATCCAACCATCATGTTAGTGAGAGGGCAAAGACTACTTTGTTCAATTGTCATAAGGCTAGCATTGGCACGTCTCAGGCATTTCGACTTCTCCAAGTCAGTGATGGTGGATTTGAGAACGTTGGTTGCACGCTGAGGGATTTCAAGAACTATTATCGTGACCTGAGGAGCAAAATCAAGGATGCTGATGCACAAATGTTTGTGCATCAACTTGAGCGAAAGAAGGAAGTAAATCCTGCCTTCTTTTATGAGTTTATGGTGGACAAACAAGGACGACTTCTACGTGTCTTCTGGGCAGATGCCATATGCAGAAAAAACTATAGTGTTTTTGGTGATGTGCTTTCGGTAGATTCTACATATACTACTAACCAATATAACATGAAGTTTGTGCCATTTACTGGAGTCAATCATCACTTGCAAAGTGTTTTCCTAGGAGCAGGGTTCTTGGCTGATGAAAAGATCGAGTCATTCGTATGGTTGTTTCAGACCTTTCTTAAGGCTATGGGTGGAGTTGCACCTCATCTGATCATAACAGATGAAGATGCGAGCATTAAGGCTGCTATTGCTCAGATTCTACCAAATACAGCTCACAGACTTTGCATGTGGCATATCATGGAAAAGGTACCTGAGAAGGTTGGGCCCACCATAAGAAATGATGATGATTTCTGGAAAATATTAAACAAATGTGTTTGGGGCTCCGAGACTTCAGATGAGTTTGAGTCTCAATGGAATTCTATCATGATACAGTATGGGCTCATTGGAAATGAGTGGTTTTCTACTAAGTTCGACATTCGAGAATCATGGATTCCAGCATACTTTATGGACATACCTCTAGCAGGACTCCTTAGGACTACATCACGGTCGGAGAGTGCGAATTCTTTTTTTAACCGTTTCATTCATCGAAAATTGACCTTTGTTGAGTTTTGGCTAAGGTTTGACACAGCTTTGGAGTGCCAACGCCAAGAGGAGTTGATAGCCGACAATAAAAGTCTTCACACCAATCCTAAATTGATGACACCATGGGCCATGGAGAAGCAATGTAGTGAGGTATATACTCATGAAATTTTCAGCAAGTTTCAGGAACAACTCATAGTTGCAAGAGACCATTGCTTTATTCAAGGCATTTCGGAGCCTGAAGATATGAAAATTGTCACCATCAGCAGCCTGTCTGGAAAAGAGCGAGTGGTTCGGATGAACAAGTCAGACATGTTTGGTATGTGCTCCTGTAAATTTTATGAGTCCTATGGCATCCCGTGTCGTCATATCATTCAAGTGCTTAGAGGCGAGAAGCAAAATGAGATACCATTGATTTATTTTATTAAGAGGTGGGAGAAAAGGTGTAAAAGGTGAGTTCACACGGCTGTTTTGTTTTCTATGGACGTATTGTTTTCTATGTGCAATAGTGCTGATCAGATATTTATTTTCATAGAGAATTGTTCTTTGATGACGAAGGTAACCTTCTAGATGAAAAGGCTAAAGATCCTATGGAGGTGGCAATGCGGAGGAAAATTTCAGATTCACGCAACAAGTTTGAAGATCTTATCCAGATGGCCAAAAACTCTGAACAAGGAATGGAATTTTTATATTCTAGCTTATCAAACCTTGTAGAACCTCTCCAAAATATCATTTCTGCTGCTACAGTTAATAAACAAGATGAGTTTGAATCATTCCTTGGTGGCAAAATTCCAGAAGAAGTCAAGATACATCCACCAAATGATATCAACTCCAAAGGCCGATGCAAAAGAATTAAGAAGGGCAAGGAGAAGAAGGCACCCAAAAAACGGAAGTGTGGAAAATGCAAGGAATTAGTGGATCATGACGCTTGCGTAATTGCCCAAATAATGTTGTTGGTTGATATTTCAAGTTCATGTCAATTTTGGTAGCATTACAATCTGTCGAGTGTATTCCTATGTGACTGTCAAGTTAGCAAGAAACTTGAATTTTTCAATGCTAATTTTCAGTATGTTGGTGAATTTTTCCTATGTGACTAGTGTTAATTTTCAGTGTGCTGGTGAATTATAAAGCATGAATTTTTCAATGGCTCACTGCTTCAATTGCTGATATAATTTTTGAATCAGTGAATTGCATGGAGAATGCATCCAGTGAACCATGCCTGAATGCATCCAGTGAACCATGCCTGAGAATTGCTGATATAACATCCTGAGAATGCATGTCTGTTCATCCTACTTTCAGAATAGCATGTCTTTCAGAATACAAGATCACTCATTAACAATACAGTCATAGACATTGGAAGCTCGTACCAATTTCAGTTCATTCCATTGCAAATTCAGACTTACAAACATCCACACAGTACAATCAGCTAGCTCTCTCAGCGATTACAAATCGAAACAACATTTTGTTCAGGCATTAGACACAGAAGGCACACACACAGAAGGCACAATTGCCATTGGCATTACAGAGAAAAGGCAGAATCCATGACGTTCAGGCGGGCAGCCCAGGATGGGCGCTCTCCTCCAGCGGGCGTGCGGCGCTCCTCCGGCGGGCGTGGGGGCGCGCGTGGGGGCTCCTCCGGCGGGTGGGGGCGCTCCTCGACCAGGGCCGCTCCTTTCGCACGGCGGCTCCTCCGGCGGCCGGCCGGGTGAGGCGACCGGGCGGCCGGGCTGGTGAGGCGAAGCGTGGGAATCGACGCTGCTGGGAGAAGTCGTACAGGAGGGGCGCGGCAGCCCGGCCCGGGGGCGCTCTCTGCAGGGCGGCTCCTCCGGCGGCCGGCTGGATCGGGCGCTGGGGAACTCACGAGGAGAGTCGGGGAGAAGAAAGAGGGGATCGACGTGTGAGGGACTCGCGAGTAGGACGTTTTTGCGAAACGGACGGAGGGCTGGCGGGCGGTTTTGTGCAAAATTACCCCACCTCTCTTCCGAGCCATCGATATGGATCCCACGATCTTGATTGAAAGTTTCCAAGATTGCACAAAGCAACCTCGGTTTCCACAGGATACGCTGCCATTTATCTATCTATTCTATCTATCAATCTCTATCTATCTATCTATCTGATGTTTATCTTCTTCATCAATGGTGATTAGCTCATACCTAATTGATGGTAAGATGTTTTTTATTTTTTTAGAATTTCTAGGATCTATCTTTTTTTATAAAGTCTTATAATAATTAACATGCAGGCTCAAATGGAGACCCCTAGTTAGAATCTCTAATATTTATCTTTTTTTCTAGTGTGATATGTATTTAGTTGAAATCAAGTCTTAAGATATATAAACTTTTGATATAACTCTTTTTTGACTTCATAAGTCTATAGTTTATCCTTGGAAAAAGTCTACATCACCCCCTCAACTATAGGGGTGGACTACTTAACCCCCTTAACTATAAAAACCGTCTATTCTATCCTCTAAACTTTTTAAAATCGGTCAAATAACCCCCCTAAAACAGTTTTGAACGGTGGTATTGCTATAGTAACATGTTTTTGTCTTTTCCTTTTTCATTTTTTGGCTAAATCTTTAAAAATTATAGTAAATCAAAAAAAAATCGTAAAATAAAAAATCTAATTTTTTTGGACTCCACACAAGCAGATCTACACAATGAATATATAATATGGTATACTTTAGTACAAATTTTTTAATATAATTATAGATCTATGTTTTTTCAGTAATTAATTGGAATAATTTATAGCTACAGTTTTTATGGTCAAAATATAGTGAGATTTTTATGGAGTGCTTATTATTATATACTTGAACTGTAATAAAAAATTGATACTTGGATCATGTATAACTTAGTAATAAATTTATTGTTAAACCTTGGATCATTGATACTCGTGATTTAGTACCTATAAAAAAATTTATAATTGATCCAGGGAGTATATACATGATCCTGAAAGTACCAATCACGAGCCTTGTCCACCACGAAGATGTTTCACATCAAATGCAGATTTTCCTCTATCACTTAATTACTTTCACAAGATAGATTGCTAAAAACACGCATGTGTACAGGAGGAGTATATATGTTTTGCTCTTATTCCATCGATCCATTGCATAAACACTCAGAAACATACTTTCAATTTAGGCTTGCTAGACGGCGGCTCATCCCCAAATCACAACTTGTGCCCACCTAATAGCGGACTGTACTCCTTGGGACAGTCAAAGGTACAATAGCATGATTTGAAAATGCTGCCCTTGCAGTACCCGCTGGTGCCGAGGTCATGTTCAACGCACGAGTTTGCGCACTTCTTATTGCTCCTGCACATGCCATAATTAGGATTAGGCCTTGCGCAGATTTTTGACTCCGCACCTGCGTACAATCATAAATTGCCGAGTAGTTAGAACAATATATAGCACGAATACTCTTGAGCGGAACTTCACAGTAATCTCTCTCCATGATACACGAGGTACATGTCACCAAGTGTCCAATTAGAAGTAGTTTAATTAGTATTTCAATGAACTTGATAAGCGATAATATATTGGGGTTTGTTTTAGTTACTTACAATAGGCCGCAAGGAGCAAGGCCACGATGAAGACAACATTCACTGCTACAATCTTGTTGGACGCCATTCACTGCTACAATCTTGTTGGACGCCATGGTTGTTATTTGGAGTGAGGAAAAGAGCATATACATGTCCAATATTTATAGTGGTTTTTTAGGCTGTCTCTCAGGTATTTTTAGTGTTTTATAGATGTCTATCTTTATTTATATTTATATCTATATTTATTTATATCTATATCTATATCTCCCTAGATCTCACTATCTATATCTGATCTATTATTCCCTCCGTCAATATAAGCTACATCAATGGTTTAAAAACAACTATTTTTGAGTACCTAGAGAATTAAAATGGCGAACAGACTAACTACTACAACGCACTTGATTTGTGTGCACGATTTGGGAAAATAAATGCTAGAGCATGCACATAATGAATTAGCTAGCTAGCACTGCCGGCATACATAGTAAACCACAAGCACATGCAGGGATTTAATGAATGTCTATTATGGGACGCTATCTGTCTGTCCGTCCGTCCGTCTTCATTTTAAATAATGGGTTTTGAATTGCCCTAGTAAAGCTATCATAAAATTGACCAAATTTATAGCAAAGAACAATGATATTTTATACTATAAGAACAATTAGATAAATTATGAATAATTATATTGTCAGGCGGGCTCGCGTCAGCGAGGGAGAGGGCGAGCGGGAGCAGGGCCGGTTTGGCAGAGAAACAGAGGAGGGAGCGCCTGCGCGCAGCTGCGCCTCCGGCTGGGCCGGCCCATGCCAACGGGCTCGAGACGAGGGAGAGAGGGAAAAGGCAGCGGCCCGTGGGCCTATCTGGCCGGGCTGAGCCTCGTCGGGAGCCAGAGAGTGGGGGAGGAGTGGACCAGCAGGCCGAAAGCCAGGGGGAATTGGGAGAAGAAATTCTTTTCCTTTTTTTCCTTTTTTTTTTTTTCAAACAAATTTTCAGAAGAGATTCAAATTCATTTAAATTTGGATAAAACCACTCAGTACACAAATAAATATGCATCAAAATGTTTATAAACCTTATGATGGATTTTAATTTAATAAAAAAATATTATTTACCTATGTTCAAATGCACACATAAAAGCGAAAAAAATCATTTTAAGCTATATTTTTAAAGAGTGTAAATTTTAAGGTGTTAAAAGTCTATACCTTGACCCCGTAGGATTTCTAGGATAGGTATATCTCATGGTAAGCACACAGGCTTATTGGAACAAGAAGTATACTGGGTCTTCTCCATGAAGATGTTTCACATCAAAACTATCAGTTTTGTTCATATTACGTGATTACTTTCACACGGTTGCTTATAACATGCATGTGTACATATAAATGTGTTGCTTTTATTTCATCATTCAACTACATAAACACTCGATCAATTGGATACTTTCAGTTTGGGCGTCCTAGATGGCTGCTCTTCCCCAGATGACAACACCATGTGCCCGCTGGATAGCGGCTTATTGATTCCTCCTGGCAGATTGCTTCCTTGCTCTGGGCATTCAAAGTTACATGTGCATACTCTGGTAGGTGGTCTTCTGCCCTTACAGAACCCGCTGGTGCCGATGCCAAAGCGAATGCACGAGTCTCCACATTCCTTATCGCTTTGGCATAAGCTAAGGTAAAATGGATTAGGCTTCGTGCATATCTTTGCCCCCGCACCTACGCATGCATGCACAATCATATCTAGAACCATATAAACCACGTATTTTCTTGAATGGAGCTCGAACTTGAAAAGCGGGAAGGTTGTTTTAGTTGCTTACAATAGGCCATGAGGAGCAAGGCCTGGATGAAGATAGCAGGAACCACTACCGTCCTTATTGAATGCCAATATGTCATGGTTATGTGGTGTCAGAAACATAGCATATACATTTTCACTATTTATAATGGTTTCTTAGACCTCTGGGGTACATTCATTGTTCTAGATAGCCATCTCTGATCTATCTCTATCTCTATCTGCTATAACTTTTGTATATATAGCTAATCTACTCCCTCTATCTAAAAAAGTTAAAAAAATATATATAACTGCCTAAATGGAAGACTAGGACAACGATTTTCATGGTCCAGCACATGTGCCGCATTACAAACGCAAGTTCCTCTTGCTCTCTCTGACATTACTCCAAATCATTTTGTCTACTACTGCTTGTTGCACTCTCTCTGATCACAAAGGTGAACGAAAAATGACAAAAGTTATACTAGCTCGCGATCTGTCCATTCGGTTCTTTTGAGCACGTCCATAAGAAACTTTATTACATTGGAGTTAGCGAATTACTGTTTGCAGTCAAAAGTGCCAAGCTCGGAGAGCTAAATGCTTAGACTTTATAAACCTACGTTCCTTCGAGATAAAGCGATAAACACACGGGCTGGTTTGGAACGAAGTATTATTATGCCTCGCCATGAAGACGTTTTCACACCAAATACAGTTTTATTCATGCATATCACTAATTAACTACTTTCACATGATCATAAGCACTGAGTTGGATAACTTTTTCTTGGGCATGTCGGACGGCGGCTCATTCCCGGATGACAACTTGTGCTCGACGGATAGCAGCTTCACTCTTGGCGGGCGGATTGCCTCCTCCACCTCCTGGTGGATTGCCGCCGCCGCCGCCGCCGCCACCTCCTCCTCCTCCACCCGATGGTGGGCATTCAAACGAACATTTGCATCGTTTGGAAAACACCCAACCCTTGCAGTACCCGCCAGTGCCAACACCATGATGAGTGCACGAGTTCGCACAGTCCTTACTACTCATGCATGCGCCATGGTAAAAAGGATTAGTCCTTGTGCAGATAGCTGCGTCCACACCTACGTACAATAATCAGAAATTGTAGGGTAGTTAGGACCATATATATACACCGCATATATACTCTTGAACAGAGCTTAGAGCTTAATTAGGAATTATCGATCCATGACCGTGATAAGGGAGGTTCGTCGGGCAAGTGTTTAAGTAGAAGTGGTAGTCAAGGTTGTTTTAGTTACTTACAACAGGCGACGTGGAGCAAGAAGGCCAGGATGAAGGCAGCAGGAACCACTACATTCTTATTGGATGCCATGGTTATTTGGTGTTAGGAAAAGAACATAAAAATGTTTGATATTTATAGTTATTTCTTAGGCCGTCTCTGGTCTTTCAATGTTCTAGATAGTTTATCTTTGTTCCTATCTCTGACTATATGTATATTTATATCTATATCTCTCGGATCTAACTCTATCAATATCTAATCTATCTCTGGTCTTTCAGTATTCTAGATAGTTTATCTTTATCCCTATCTTTGACCATATGTATATTTATATCTATAGCTCTCGGATCTGAATCTATCTATATCTAATTAATCTACTCCCTTCTTAGAATATGGCTAAGTTAATTGTTTAAAATTTTTCTCAAAATACAACTATTTTTTATTTTTTGGGTGATTGAAATGGGGAACAAACTAAAGGCCTCTTTGGAAAGGCCTAGGCTTCTTCAAAAATGATGAAACCAGAAGAAGCCATATCTATCTATCTACCTTCATCCTGAATACTGAATAATAGGTTTTGAATTGTCCTAGACAAACTATCATAAAACTGACCAAATTTATAGCAAAGAACAATGATATTTAACTAAAATATAACTTAAGCTTATATTTTAGTTAAATAGATATCACAATAGTTGATAAATTTATCACAACTAGATAGTAACTATAAAGCATTTATTATGTCAATCGTGTTAGAAAACAAATAAGATAAAACATTCGAATTAATATAAGCAATTTTTTTGGATAGCAGGCCGGTTTTTATCCTGGTCCCTCTAGATGATGAGACCCAGGCATTGGACAGCATGTTTATGTCTACAAAGCTTAAAAATGGCAGTCCCTGCTGCCTAAATGGCCGACTAGGACGGCAATTTTCATGGCAGCCTTGCTTTGGGTTAAAGAAACAGTGATACTGACATTGCCTGTTTGCTTTCACCTCACTTTCATGGGGATTGTGAAGCGCACAACCATCGGTATCAGTTAACTAACCGCATTTTGGAATCCATTATTGGTGTCCGTGGGGCAAATCCAAAGCAGAGGCGTGTCAATCCCAAACGCCTCTGCAGCTCTCTGGGCCCTGAATTTCTGACTCTGCATTTGTTATGTAAGCTACAGAAGCTGCGTCATGATTCATGCATGTGCATCCTTCGTTGTACTTGGGGCAAGCTTATCTCCCACTCTTGTCTTCAGTTCTTGATGCAGCCGCAGAGCCGCTCTTCAGGACTTCAGGTGCGGTCAGAGTCCGTGCATCTTCAGTGCTTCGTCTTTATCGTCTGAAACAAATAGCAGAAGCAGGAGCAGGTTTCAAATGAAAGGAGGGAGGAACAATGAAAAAAGTTAATAGCACTGTTCCTTGGGTTCTTTTGATAAGGTCCAAGCAACTGCTTTACATTGGAGTTAACTGAGGAGTTATCCTTTCCTAAGAGAGTTTAGGCACACCCATGGTACTCCTGAAATGAAATACTCCCACTGATCAGTTTATTTAACCAACCTCCTGAATGATTGAACATAGCACCGTTTCATTTCAGGTGCAAGATTAACAAGGAAACAGAACAATTCGTTTCTTTGCTCATATTCTCTGTACATACAAAGTTATCAGATGAAGAAGATGAAGAGGTTGGAAGTCTCCAGTTTAACCGTGTCATACATTACAAAATTGCTCTGATGAGCACCACCAGAGCTGTTCCCTCAGATCCTCACATTCTCCTCGCTCTATCATACTGACATGCATCAAGGAAGCATTCAAAGCTCAGCTCTCAACTTATTCAGTTCCATCAAGCCTGAGCAGTGCTTTCCATACATCTCCTTGCTCGTACTCATTCTAAATTCTACTAACATATATATATAGACTCGATTGATTAATAAGGAACTGTAAGTAAACTAGCTACCAGTGATTAACCCACTTCCATGTTTGCATGTATTCTCCGATCCGATCCCTTCACATGACGGTGCAAGAATTGGCGTTCTCGTCGTTGAACATGTCGCCGTAGCCGTCCCGCGGCGGCGAGAAGGCGCTCCTCTGCGGCGGCGCGCTGTAGTAGTAATCCTCCGACGAAGAAGAAGCCGGCTGGTACTGGTACTGATAGCTGTATGGCGACGGCTGCGGAGAGCTGTAGTAGTACGGCTCGTACGCCGTTGCCGGCGACCGGTTGTAACTGCTGTTGTAGTACGACGGCGTGTAGTGCTCGTCGATGTAGCCCTGCGACGGCCCCGGCCTCGCCATCGGCATCGGCGCCTGCGCCGGCGCCGGTGCCGGGGCGGGGGCGTAGTAGGACGTGCTCACGCTCGGCCGCACCTGATTGTAGCTCATGACCGCCGGCGGCGGCATGCGGTGCGCGTAACCCCCGCCGACGCCTCGGTGGTCGTACTCCACAGTCACTCTAGCGTCCACCGGCTGCTTCTCCATCTCCGGCTGCTGTATCGCTTTCGATTTCCCCTTCGCCTCGCTGGGTCCCGGCTGCGCCGGTGCCGGCGCGGTCTCATCGCCGGCGTCGTCGTCGGCGCTGCCATTTTGTTTGCTGTCCTGAGGCGCCTGATTCGGGGCCTCGCCGGTGCTCTGCTTGGGCTGAACCGGCGGCGAAGGTTGAGGGTTGCTCGGCTCCGCCGCGGCGGCCGCGGCCGTGTCGGCGCCGCGCTTCTCGGCAGGTTCGTTGGGTTTGCTCGGCTCGTCAGGCTGGTTGTTCTTGGGCTCCTGGCTCTCAGCTGCTGCTGGTGGCTGCTGCGGCACCGGCTGCTCCTCCAACAGCTCCGCCTGCTTGCCGGACTTGCGCAGCTTGGCGACGAGTATGTAGGGGTCGAGCTTCGTTGAGACCGTCGCCATGACCTTGTTGCTCCGGGCATCGATTTCGCATCGGTACACGCCTACACAACATCAAAAGAACACAAATTCAATTCGGTTTGGTCTGCATGGGCATGGTCCATCTTCACCGATCAAATTGTGCTAGACTTTCATCTATTTGTTTTTTTATTTTGATAGTCAAAAAAGAAGAGGCAATTGCTTGCAAACAGAGGCACAGGCACCTAACATGTAAAGTGCTCAGTGTTAAAATAGAAGACGCAATCTTTGCAGCATGACAATGCGGAGGGAGGTACGTGCTAGTGGTAAACCGAAAGACTGTCCAATATCATATCATGATCATGAAATTCAGAGTGAAACAAGACGTACCACTGATGTTCTGGAGCACTTTCTTCACCTTCTTCTTGCATCCTTGGCAGTGAATGGACACCTTCAGCACCACAACCTGAAACAGGACCCACAAAGAGGGATTCAGAACAAGAATCAAACAAAATCAGTGACTGAATCACACTGAAGAACAGAAATTGCATGCTCTGCAAACATCTACTGGAACTGGAATCCGATCAGGCTCAGGCCCAGGGAGACAGATTAAAGAGAGAAGAGAGAATATTGGTACCTGGCACTCTATAGGCTCTGAGGCCATGAGAGCAAGGTGAGGAAGGTGCTTGCAGGAGGCAGGAGGAGAGGAGGGGAAAGTGTGCCCTGCCCCTGGAGTCGTGAACTGTGGGGGAAGTGCGGAGGGACATCTTTATATATACCCGCACTAGTTTAGTCACAACAAGTGAAAGGAATCGAAGCAACCGCTATTCAGAGAACGAATAGTGAGTGCTGAATTGAATATCTTCGGAGAGCTGATCGGCTAGGGTAGGGAGGGGCCTGGTGGCTTTACAAATGGGCGCAGCGCAGAGCGCACCATACCCTTGGAGGGAGGCTGCTGGCTTTGGGAGCAGGGAAAGATGGCTTGTGAAAGTGAAACCAAGCGTATGGAGGTGGCGATCGACGGTTCAGTAGTGCGAGTCCTAGTCGTCTTCTTCTTCCTTCCTTCCTTTCGGAGCTCATCATGAGCTGTACTACAATACTGTTGCCTAGAGCTGAGATTTCATTTTGGTGATGGCAACTAAAGCGGCTTTTTGGAGGCAGGGAGGGAGCTGAGAGAGAATTACACTTGAACGACTCTAATTGTTGCTATCTTGCTGAGCAGAGCTACCTTTTTTTTATGAAAGAGCTGAGCTAACCTTTAGTAGAGAGATTTTCCTGCTGTGCCGTTCTTCTTCTTCTCTTTTGTTTTCCATAAGACCAAGCAGAGGTCCTTGGGTAATATTTTAGATATGTACGTGCAGCGTGGGGACAGACAGACTGATTCATGCATCTGATCCTCGTGTAATTTGGATGCTCATGTGGAGGATTAGTTCGTTGTCAGTAGCTGATATCTGTAGAGCAAGATTAGTAGTAGTAGTAGATATCAGTAACCATATAATAGATATATATATACTCAGAAAGATTTCTCCGGAGGAACAAATGAAAAATGTAACTGATGTTCAGAGTTCAGACAAAGACGAGTTCACATGCAATTTTCGTGGTATGCAGCGGTCTTAGTTTGGCATCATATAAACCGCTAACCATATTCTATGTTATCACCCCTCTTTCTTTTTTATCGACGCATGCTCTTGCCTTCAAACATTAATTATAACCAAAAGAAAGAAAAATAAAAAATATGTGTCCCTGTCCCTTATACGCTTTTAACACCTTTATTATTGTCACACTATTAATGAACGTAGTAGTCAAAGTTTCACTGATGAAACCAGCAAAAGCGAAGGCAACAACAACTCGCTGAATGGGACGGCACTGAATTACGAGGACGACGGCCAAGACGATGACGGCGAGATTGATTAAAACTGAATATGGGTCAGAAAATTCAGGATACGACAGCAGCCCCTCCCATGGCTAAGCTGCTTGTTGCTGAGTGAGAGATTCCTTGCCCTCCCATGGAGTGTTACGGCGTCGCGCACGGACACAACCCAATCTGCAACCGCGGGTTAGTGGTGGCCAGCCGCCAGCTTCCGTCACGCCAGCCAGTCGCCGCCGCCGCCAAACACCAGAAGAAAGATTGGCCAACGCATGCAATGCAAATGCATTTTGTTATTGGTTTGTCGTTGAGTTTTGCCCGGCCGGGCGTGCAGAGGAAGAGTCTGTTTTGCTGCTGCCGCATGCCTCGTCACAAAGCGCTCGTGTTGTGTGGCGTCACGCTTTTACCAGTTTTGCATGGAGAAGAAAGCATCGATTCCTCATTCCAGGAGAAGAAGCCTTTTTTGACAACGCCTGTTAGTTGTCCAAGGCTGGGGCCTGTGGCTGTGGCTCTTGGTTATATTATATACAAGATACGTCTAGCTTTGTTTGATGAGCCATCATTAAGCGCAAATTGCAGGTGGTTCGGTCGCATTATATTTGCAAAAGCTGAATTCTGGAGTGGTCTGGGATTGGTATTTTTGTGTTTTCTGCAGGAACGTGGAAGGAGACCTAGAATATGGCCGGCTGTGTTTGGTTAGGTTATAGATGCTTATTATTTGGTCGGCAAACTTAATTCCTGTTAGTTGATCACGCACTAGTTAGTTCTGGATTATATTATGTGTATCCCAATTGTTTTGGAGATTGAGATAATATGTCGATTTTACTTGTAGATACTGAATGTGCTGAATGAGGCAGTAGAGTTCTGTCTTCCGGCGGCAGGATATATCACCACTATGACCGGGCAGAACAAGAAGATGCATGTAAACGCGTTGATCAGCATTGAAAAACAGGAAGATGTCAACGAGAGAGATATAGTTAAAACACGCCGCATTATTGCAACGTCAAGAGATGGTGATTGGTGACGCCCAGACCGTGCATTCCTTCCCTGTTCATGAAAAGCATATCTAGACTAGTGGCTCTGTAGCTCTGCTAAAGAGATGGAAAAGGAAAAGATGGCTACTGTGGAGTCTGGACCCTCAATCACAGTGCCCAACAACACCGTCGAATTGAACAAGCAGCTGGCTAATTCGGTTACTTTATTTCTGCTGCTCCATGGAAGATCAGGAGTGATCTGGAATATGTTTTTTTCCCTGTGTGTGCATTGCTTCAACGTGGGAGAACTACAATGTATATGGCTGTGTTTGGTTATGGATGCTTATTATTTGGTCAGCAAAAACAGCTACTGTTAGGCGACCAGGCACTAGTTATGAGCTAGTTCTGGATTATTATATGTATGTATTATGTATGGCTATTGTTTTGGAGATGCGATCAAAAATACTATGCGGATTGTACTGAATGAGACAGTAGACTTGTCTTCCAACAGGATCAGAATAAGAAGATGCATGTAAAGATCGGCATTGAAGCAGGAACAGGTCAACGACAGAGAGATGGATATATAGAACACACCGCATTATTACTGCAACGTCAAGAGATGGTGATTGGTGACGCCCAGACCGTGCATTCTTCCTTTCCTGTTCATGAAAAGCATTACTAGACTAGACTAGAGGCTCTGTAGCTCTGCTAAAGAGATCGATGGAAAGGAAAAGATGCATGACTGACTAGTCTTGACCCTCACTCACACTGTCCAACGCCGCCGAAATGTAACAAGCAGTTGGCTAGTTCAGTTACTACTTTTTCTGCTGCTCCAACTCCATGGAAGGGAGAAGAGGCACGCTGGCTGCAGTGCACAGTGCAAAGATGATCACGTTCTTTGTTGTTCTGTGGTTGTGAACAAACACAAAGTGCGTGCGTGCCATATATATATATGAGGGCAAGCAAAAGCACTTTAGTTTCCCAAACAAATTAATCAGCAACCCACTGATCCAGCAGACCACCACCACCATGAATATGAGCACACCGATTCACGAACAGGCACAGGCAGGATGATACTTTCAAGAAAGATGCACACATGCCGGCCGGATCAAGATCAATCATCCCGCGCGCCATTCCGATCCGGTCGTTCCTATCGTATATACTAGGACCGTCGCTGTCGAAGTCGCCGAGCCTCTTCTCTTCCGATCCGATGGATCCGGCCTCCTCTCGCCTTGTCCCATCCCGGCCGGATTCCCGTCACCATTCATCACACACACCACGAGCAAAGGCTCCCGAGCATTAGCTGTTAAAGACGGACGGACGGACGGACGGAGAGGTACAGTACAGCGACGGCACGGCTGACTGCTGCGAAAGCCAACACTGAAGGCCGCGTGCGGGGATTGGGGACGACGCGCGATGGTGGAATGGAAAAGCGACCGTCCGGGCCGGGGAGACGACCAGCAGAGAGACCATCCAAGATCGATCGAGCGAGCGAAGCCGACGGGGATGGATCGGAATGGCACGGCCGGCCGCCGGCCGCCGGCCCGGCCTTGGTTCTTTGGCCGTTCGTCCCCTGGTCAGCGAGAGCGAGCGAGCGACGGATCGGAGAGCCAAATGCAAGCGGTTGTATGTGCCTGCGTCGTCGACGACTTTTGGATCGCCATGACGTGGTGGGTGATGCCGCGCCACGCGTTGAGCCGGGACGAACGGACGGGTAACGGCTGGCGACGGAAAGGCGGCGGCAGCTGCGAGCAGTGGGAGCCTGCGAGGCGATGATAAGGACAGAAACCGACAGACAGGGATGGATGGAATTGGAGAGGAAGGAGGAAGGCGGGCAGTGGGATGGGATCGGAGCACAACAAACAAGATTCAGACGCAAGGAAAGGAACGCGGCACACGTAGCAACAATGGCGGGCCACGACGACAGCAGGGCAGATCGACGACGAGAAGCGCAGCGTGGGGCGAGCGGTTTGCCGTTTCGGCAGCAGCAGGAAAGAAAAGCCACGACGTAGGCTGCTACGCTACCTGCCGCAGAACAGAATAGCCCATGCATGACTTCGAGCCCAGACCAGTCCGGTCCGTTGATTGGCCCAGCAGGCCCATACTACAATCGGTTTGGCCCCCCAAGTGTAGACGACGAGGCGTGGGGCAAATTTATATTATTATTATTATAGGCCGTACCGTTTGTTATTTATTAGCCCCACATCGTCTACAAAAACGTATGCTCCGCAGGCTGTCTGCACTAACGCGTGCAAACGTCTACAATATCGGTCCAAACGTTTGCACGGCATGTAAGGCTATCCGCACTCATCGTCCCCTATTTTCATACTCCATACATCCTGGTCATCAAGATTCTCTCCTTTACAGTGCGTTCTCCCGCACTCATTCATACTCTATATCATCCTCCATCTACAGTAGGACCCACGTGTCAGAATATTTTATTATAAACCCCCTCTCTTTCCATCCCTCCCTCCTTCTCTCTCCATCCTCCTCCTCTCTCTCCATCCTCCTCCAGCCCGAGGGGACGCGTGGACGCTTGGGCTGGCGGGGGGCGGGCGGCCCTGGACGCAGCGCGCCCGCGCCGGCCGCGGGCGGCGGCGGCCGCTGGTCGGGTCGCCGCCGGGCGCAGCGGCGGCGACGGGCCCGCGCGGCGGCGGGCGCGCCCGCCCGTGCGAGCGGCGAGGACGAAGCGCGGCGGGCGGCTGGGTTGGCGAGCAGCCGGCGGCAGTGAGGACGACGGCGGCGCGGGCGGCGGAGCTCGGGTGAGCGGCTGCGCGCCAGGGACGGGTCACCTCGGCCCCTCGTGCTCGCCGCCCCATCTCCTCCTCCGGCTCCTTCCCCCAACTTCGGCCAGCCGCTGGAGAGCCGCGCTGCATGGTCCGGCCGCCTCCTTTCCCAACCCGGCCAGCCGCGGGAAAGCCGCGCGCGCGTGGGGCTGGCCGCCTCCTCCGGCTCGGGGGACGGCCACGGGCGAGCCGGCGCCAGCTGGGCAGGGAGCAGCGCCGCCACCGGGCCGCTGGCGAAGCAGGGGCGGCCGCCTCTCCGGCTCCGGCTCCAGGTCCGGCGCGCCCTCTCCGTCTCCGGCTCCGGCGCGCCCATCCCTCCTCTCTCTCTCTCTCCCTCCCGGTCTCTCTCCGCTGGCCGCAACGCTGCACGCTGGCCCCACGCCCGGCGGCGTCGCCCCGAAGCCGCCCGGAAGTCGCCATATTTACCGTCCGGCTGCTCGTTCGGATCGTTCTCCGGACGCCGCTGCACGGCTCCCATCCTACGGCATACGGAATATGCTCATTCCGGATCGTTCCCCGGACGCTGTGCGGTCGGTCTAATACGCTACTGCATCCTGGGTTTGTAGCATGGTACCGGAGCTACGGTAAAGACCGGCAGGCCCACATGCACGAGGCAGCAGCCACAACACGCAGGCATGAAAGGATGCAGAGGTGGGGGTCCCACGTTTTGAACTAAGCAAAAAATTGTTATAACTCACAAACCATATAACCAAATTAAATTCTGATTACACTATTAAATTTGTTTCAATAAATTCTTCAAAACAAGATCTCACATGACTCCACAATGGATATAGGATGATATAGAGGATGGGATGGGTGCAGAAGAATTGAGTATAGAAGATAAAATCTTGATGACCAGACTTTTTAGAGGATAAATATAGAGTATCATGAGCCCAATAATGACCGTGATAGTCAGATCACCGCATGGCAAGCGCGGAGAGCCACTCAAATCTAATATAAATGAGAGGAGATTTCATCATCTGGCCACATAGGCTGACATGCGACATGCATGCCTAGCATATTTTTTTTCATTTAGCTCGTACATATATCTTTATACTTTTCTAAAACCCCACTAGATATTGTATATTTCTCTTTATACTTTTCTAACACCACTAGATATTGTATTTCTCTTTCCGTTTTATTGTTTCGTGGTTTTTATTCTGTTTCGTTCGTTTCCAGACATTCATGACCTGGATTTATTCCTGTTAGAATTGTGGCACTGATTTATATAACATTTCATCAACTAGAGCAATTTTTGGTGGATTCACTCTAACCGAAGGCAGCCTTAATGTTTTATGGTTTGTATTCCGTTTTTTTCTCCTCTTCAAGTCTGTCCGTTCTTTTTTTTTTTTTTTTTTTTTGACAACGCCGGCTTGTTAGGTGTCCACGTCTAGCTTTGTTTGCTTGAGCCATCATTAAGCGCAAATTGCAGGTGGTTGCTTTGGTCGCATACCTGCATTAATAGTTGCAAAAGCTGAATTCTAGATTCGTATTTTTTTTTTCTCAGGAAGGTGGAAGCCTGGAAGGAGACCTAAAGTATGTCTGGCTGTGTGTTTGGTTACATATAGATGCTTATTATTTGGTCGGCAAATTAAGTTAATTCCTGCTAGGCGATCGCACACACTAGTTAGTTCTGATATATATTATGCAGATTTTACTTGTACATACTGTACTGAATAATGTGCTGAATGAGGCAGTAGACTAGCTTGTTTTCCGGCAGGATATATATCACTCCGAAGTTCGGCAGGGCAGAATTAAGATGATGTATGTATAAACGCATAAGCATTATATTATATTGCAACATCAAGAGATGGTGACGCCCAGACCGTGTGCATTCCTTTCCTGTTCATGAAAAGCATCACTAGACTAGAGGCTCATATCTCTGCTAAAGAGATGGAAAGAAAAAGATGTCTTGACCCTCACTCACACTGTCCAACGCCGTCGAAATGTAATAACAGGCACTTTGGCTAGTTCAGTTTCTGCTGCTCAAAGAAAGAAGCACGCGTATAGGTTGGTTTGTTTAACTAAGGTGAGATGGTCAAGTTCTGTTTGGTTGGCATGTGCGCTATAAAAGAATTATTGTGAGCTACAGTGCATGTGTCTAGAAAAGGTGTAAGTCATTTGGTTGAAATCCAACAAATATAAAAGACATCTTCTCTATCTCTCTCTCTCCCTTAGAACAGCTGTGACACAGCTCTCTGTTTCCACCCATTTGGGTCTAAGCTGCTTACAAAACTGTAATGCACGAAGGCAATTTCTTTTTAAAAAAAAGAAAAAGAAAAAAGAACATCTTCAAATTTCACCTTGGCTTTCGACTTTTTGACATAAGGAGCACTTAAAAAAAAAACTCAGCCAAATAGAGCCTCAAGCTCTTCAACTGTTAGGCTGTGAACAAACAAGGGCTTTCGCAAACAAAATCAGCAGCAACTCACCGATTATCTCTTCTCTCTCTGTTTCTGTCACGTCGTCAGCGAGAGCGAGCGACGGACAGCCGCGCGCGCGTTGGCGTTCGCTCGCCTTTCTTGCTGCCTGCCAATGCAAGCGGTTCTGCGTCGTCGTCGTCGTCGTCGTCGTCGTTGGATGGCCATGACGTGGTCGTGGTGCCGCGCCAACGCCACGCGTTAAGCAGGGACCAACGGACGGGTATGTAACGGCTAGCTGGCGACGGAAAGGAGGCGGGCGGCAGTGGGAGCCTGGGAGTGGGAGGCGATGGTAAAGACAGAAACCGACAGGGAAGGATGGAAAGGAATTGAAGGAGGAAGGCGGCAGCAGCCAGCAGGTAGCAGGCAGTGGGATGGAATGGAATCATCGGAGCACAACAAGATTCATCAGAAGCGAACACGTAGCAACAAGAAGGGCGGCGGGCCACGACAGGAAGGCAGATCGACGAGGAGAAGCGCAGCGGGCGGTGAGCGGTTTGCCGTTTTGGCAGCAGCACGCTAGCTGCCGCTGATGAACAAAAAAAAAAAAAAAAGGCAGGGGAAGGCAGGGCCACGGAGGTTTACCCAAAATCCGCGTTGCTTTCTTCTTCTTCCACTATATATTGCTGCTATATATGCTAATGTTGGTGCGCTTCTTTTTCGTCTCATTTAGATTCAAGAAAGAAATAAAATAAGGGCTGGGGCCTGGGGGGATTGTTCATGTCGAACGCGGAGAGCTGATAAAGCCGCAGCGTGCGCACCACACTCGTTCATCTCAAAATTCTTAGCCTGAATCATCCCTGCTCAAACCCTAATGCACCCAACATGGGACCTCCTTTGGGTTGGGCTCGGCATTATTAGTTGTTTAGCCCATGCCCAGACCAATCCGGTCCGTGTATTGGCCCAGGCCTATAAAGGGTTTAGCCCAAGTGTAGACGACTGGGTGTGGGCCGCCAGGTAAGCCCGTACGTACTGTTCGTCTGTTCCTCTCCGAAAAAACAGCACGCCGTAATTTGTTATTAGCGCCACATTGTCTGCAAAACCGTGTGTTCCGTAGGTAATAAACAATGACCGTGACGGTAGGATCACCGCGTGGCAAGCGCGGAGAGCAACCTCAAAATTCAGACCAGAATTTACATGAAAAAAAGTACCGCCTAAATAGGCTGGCGTACGATATTGCAAAACTGCGATTCGGACCAGAATCCATACATGAATACAGCCTGTATAGGCCGGCGTACGAAATGTGCGCTCAGCTTTTTTTTTTTTCCTTTTTTCTTTCAGGAAATTTCATACTCTTTGATTTTAGAAATAGACGTATATTTCATAGTAATGTTCTAACTATATCGTACTTGTTATTTACACCCTATTTGATATAACTATGGAGAGGAGCTGGGGAAATGGAAGAAAAACACGACCAAAATAAGCTAGTTTAATCCAATTTGAATGTTTCTAGTACAAATAGGACTTATGAAGAGAAGTGCTAACGATCTGATCATAGATCAGTTGATAAGGTTTCTTGTGGTAGAACGGTCCATCCGATTTAAGATTTCGACTTGGCATGGGTGATCGCATACTGTGTAATTCTCCAAAAAATCGTTTAGCGTTTAGTTTTAGTTTACTTTGGGCATGAACAACTTATACGCTGTATAAAACAAGTCCTTAGTGATGATCAACGGACTTCAAGCGTGATGTATATAGCAAATACCTATGGGTGTATTTGGTTCCCTTCCACTTTCAAGGCTCGCTAGCAAAATAATCCAAGCTAGTTGTAGCTTGCTTTACCTAATGCAACATGCACTTGTTTGGTTGCTACCTTCTAGGCAAGCTTGGCTTGGCTAGATCTTATTTGGTTGCCAGACTAGTTCAGTGCAATAACCTCTTGTTTGCTACAGTAAATTCACCTCCATAATTTCTGGTCCAGCAATGGTGGGGACAGCTGAATCAATGGTGGTGAAAGGCTAATTTGGCAGGGATTGAAGCCGATTCAACCACAGGGAAGGTCGAAACATCGGTGAACAAAGATGACTTGGCGGCAATGGCGGCGGTAGAGGTGGAGCGGGTGAAAGCCTAAGACGTGTCAGAGCCAGGATCCGCCACACCCGAGGCATGGCCGTGGACCGTGGTGAGCTATAACCGCAGTGGCACGCAGCCGGCCCTCAAACCACATACACGTTTGAAGCTGCAGCTTAAAACTGCAAAGAAAATAGGGTGAAAAATATTCAGTGCGAGAACCGGCCTCAAGACCTCAAGCAGCCCTCAACTCAAACGGAGGTTCGTTGTGGGTGTTAGCTTACCTGACTACCGATGCAATGGCTCGTTCATAAAAATCTGATTTTATGAATATAGATAAGATTATTTATTTATTTATAGAATCATGAACATAGAGAAGATGACAAGAGTTGAGTTCAAAGAGTTGAGTTCAAAAGAACTTTTTCCTACGTACGAGGTGCTTAGGCTGCGGCCTGCGGGTGCCCACTAGGTTGAGGGCTTGAGGCCTTGAGGGTTGGGCCGCTTCTTTTCTAATTGTCTGAACAGACAACAATTCACAGTTCCAGTGAAATTGCACCTGTCAGTTTCGAATTCTTAAAATCCAATTTTTGCCTCTAGTTTTTAAAATCTGGATTCTAAACAAAAACTGGGGGAGTGTTTGAATCTCAAATAAGTATTATTAGATTCATCATCTAATATATTATAGTTATACATAAATCTCAATACTCTCTTCTATATATTTAATTCAGCTTAATAATGTTGTCTCTCAGAGTCTGACCACTGACATACTCCCTCCGTCCCAAAATAAGCTTTTCCCCGGTAAAACAATCAATTCGGCAATTTTTATAAATAATAAATATCATCAATTAGTATCATAATTAGTATCATCGGAAAGATCTTTAGGTCTAGTTTTTTAACAAATTTATTCGAGACATAAATATCAGATTTATTTTCTATAAATCGAAGTCAAACTTCAGAAGACGAAAAACCGGAGACGACAAATAATTTGGGACGGAGTAGTACCTTAAGTTTGGTAAAAAGCTCTCTATCTAAAATATCTAAACTACCGGACTGTCGAGCATAGGTAACAGTAGGACGCGCAGAAATTATTGTGTGCAAGAATGATGTCATTGCCAGCTGCCAGCGTCTTGTGTTGTGGCCGGGCCATTGGTGGGATGAGCGAGTGCAACCAGAGGCGGAGGCGAAACGAACGCCCCCAGCGACAGCAAGTCAGCAACATATATTCTTCTCTCACGTCCCCACGGGCCTAGCTAGCTGTATCCTGTCCCTGACTCCCTGTGCACATCCAACTGAGGTGGTCGCGCGCTATTGAGTAGCAAGCAGAAATGGAGTATCTCAGCTACAGTGACCGGCGCCTTTGCATTGCATTGTGAGGTTGGTGGTCCTCTCCAGCAGGCAGCGGTCTCCATCCATCCACATGGCGCCGTGGTGACATAGCCAGAAATTATTCTTAAGATTAAGAACGTGAGCGATTCTCGTGATATAAAAATATGTTTCTAAAAAATAATTAATGTTTCTCTGTTTGATATAAAGAGAATTTTCACTTGCACTTCGGCGAGATTTAATTGGGTGGACGCCGGCGGTGGCTCTGTCACTGATCGGCGGCATAGCCATGGCTAGCCGCAGACGAAGAGGATTGTGGTTACTAGCAAGCTCTTGATTATTTCAAGTGTTAGCTGCAGGCTAGTGAAGCTTCTAGAACTTGTTTTCAGATCAGTATACATCATCTGACTATTAATTTTAAAATCTGTTGCTGTAATTCGATTCATCGATCTTAAAACTCCCTAATAAAAACTCATACCCATATGATTAGTTAGTTCTTGGATCACACAGCTCATAAAACTGAGAATATACACAAGCAGATCGATCCGGCAACATGCATGCGCAAAGGAAACATACGGCCACATGCTTGCATGCAAACTCATCAGATCAGTACATCGTCGTCAGCTATATTGGAGCAACGGCAATCAAATTTTTTTTTTTTTTTGAGTTGAACGGCAATCAAATCGAGCAATGGGCTACGAGCTAGTAATTCCCTTTGCACATCAGCACACGACGCCACGTACATTACAAAAACCGATTGATGAACAAGCATACTCAAGAAATTAGCGTACAAACAAGGCTAGGTAGGTAGCTAGCTATAGGTAGATGATGAACTGCAGGGTTGCAGCAGACATATGACGAAGAAAGCCATTATAGATGGAGCGACGGAGCGAGGAGAGGAGGTAGCAGCCTGCCAGCCCGCATGATACTATATATCTAGGCGTCGATGACGCGGAAGGCGTCGCGGTTCTTGATGACGATGTCGTACATGTGGACGGAGCTGAAGTGGGCGAAGTCCTTGGGCAGCGAGATGAGGTCGACGGAGGTGCGCTTGTGGTACTGCAGCAGGCCGCCGCCGCCGCCGCCCGCGCCGCCGCCGTCGTAGTAGCGCTCCCAGCCGAGCGCCGCCAGCTTGCGCTCCAGCGAGGCGTAGGACGAGACCACCTCCCCGGACGGCGTGTGCAGCAGCGCCTTGCGCTTGCCCGACGCCGCCGCGCCGCCGTTCCCCGACGTCGGGTTCTCCACCAGCCGCACCACGCCGTTCCGGAACACCCACACGCCCGACATGCCTGCCTGCTTCTCTTCTTCTTAGCTTGTTGGGTTGCTGCTGCCTGCTGGTGGCCGATGATGTCTGGATCCCTGCTGATGGAATCGATAGCTAGCTATAGGTTGGGAACGATGTCGTCCGGATCGATGTGCGGGAGAGAGTGGCGCGCGAGGGCCGCTATAAATAGGCGTCCGGCGGGCCGGAGGCGGGGCGCGCTCTGCCGTGCGTGTGCGACGATACCGACCGATCGATCGAATGCGCGCGCGTCGGCGTCTCGATCTTGCTGTGAACGGAGGGGGACGCGATGTGAGCACCAACGCTAGCAAGGTGCAGGTAGCGTTCTCCGGCCGTGCCGGACGGACGGGCCCCGGCGATCGATCGAAACGGACGGTCTGCAAGGCTTGAGAGCTACTATCTATATCTAGCTCCCGGTTAGTCGTTGCCATGGAATGCATGGTGTGGCGCACAGAATTGAATAATCCACATGCTGCATACCAATGTCAATGTGAATGCATGCCTGCGCGCGGCGGCTATGGCCATGGTCATGGCTATAGATAGGAATGACCCGTCCGATCGCCCGGTCTATTTGCTTTGTGGGTGCATAAATATATGATATAGGGATGTATATAAGATAAATTTTTTAAAAAATCTATTATTTTCATAAATTTTGGGTGGTGCATAAGGCCGTCCTTTGTAGTGTAGAGTAGAGCCAGAAAAAATAAATGGGTCCTACTACAGGATATTGGCTTTCATCCGACACCAACTAATGCACTCATCTCAGAAAACACAATAAGTATTATTTTTTAAGTCACATGGCAATGATGTCTCTACTTGCTCCACTCCAGAATCTTTGAAAGTTGACACTAGTAGTTCTACAGTTCTAGTGTAAGGAGTAATATCTGAAACAGAGATAGAAACTTTGGACATCACTTAGGGCTTATTTGGATAATGGGAAATGAGAGGTGGAATATGGATAAAGAAATAAATAAATGGCTAGGATTAAATGAGATGAAAAGAATGGATGGTTGAGATCTTTTAGAGTATGGAATAGGTGATTTCTATCCCTATCCTATTCCGGTAGTGGGAGGGCCTAAGGCTATCCGCACTCATCATACTTTTATATACATTCTCTAAAGGGAATCTTTCCTGATCATCAAGATTCCATCCTCCATATCAATTTCTCCCGCACCCATCCATACTCTATTTCATCCTTTATCCTAACTACCCATATACGGGTCCCATATGTCAGCTCCATATCCACCTTATCCACCCACACCCCTCTCTCTCTCTCCCCACCCGCCTCTCTCTCTCCCCCTTCTGGACACCGGTCCTCCCTCTTCCTCTTCCTCCTCCCGGGGTCCTCCCTCCCCGGCGGCCGGCCGCCCCCCGCGCCCACGCCGGAAGCCCGCGTCGCCCCCTCCGGAAGCCCACGCCCGCGGCCAGCGCCCCCGCGCCGGCCAGCCCACGCTGCTCGCTCGCGTGGCCGCGATCCCAAGCGCCGCGCGGCGGGCGGCCGCGAAAGCGACGCCGCTCGGCGCTCGGCGGCCATGGCTCCCCCGCTTCCCTCTCCCGGCGGGCGGATGGCCGAGCTCCATGGCGGGCGCTGGCTGGCGGCCCCGGCGGGCGCGAGGCCGAGGAGGAGAGGCGGGCGGGCTTCCAACGGCCGGGCGGCGCGACGGCCGGGCGATGGCGCGCGCGGTGGCGCCCGGCGGCGCGCCCTCTTCGTCTTCCTTACGCTCCTCGGCGCCCGGTGCGACCCTCTCTCTCCTCCTCGGCGCAGCTTCTGGTCTCTCTCTCCTCCTCGGTTGTGGCGAGGTGGGGCCGGCACGGGCCGTAGCGCACGGCCGGCATCCCCCCCATTCTTCCCGGATGGAGCAAGCGATTCCGGATAAGGTGGCGTTTTTCCGGACTCCACTGCGGCGACTTTCGTACGCCAAAGGAGGTACCGGACGCGCTCCCAGTACCCAGTGCGGATGGTCTAATGCATATGCACCTCCTAGGACATGCAGCTAGCTTCGCCCCTGCCCGGCAAAGATTTATTGACGAATGAGGCCGCCGGCCGGCGGCAGCAGAAAGCAGGGGATCGACGATCGAGTCGAGGGATGGCCGGATGATGCATGGGTGTTGGGTGATGCCATGCAATGCAATGCATGCACAGTGCAGTGGACAGTGATGTCATCCATGGAATCCAATCCTCGATCCACGAAGAATACCCACCCATCCCCAGCACCTATCTAGCTAGTGTGGCTAAGCTAGCTAGCTGGCAGGAATGCAGGCATATGGAAGGAAGCATCGATTCGCCGCCGGTGCATGCATTGGGTGCGTCACGGGTGACACCGAATGGATTATATTGGCGATCGATGCGAGCTGTCTTGAGGAGTGAGGATTTGTCTTCCTTCTCGTCTCGTCTCGTCTCCGTCTACAACAACAATTATATGCATCCATCCATCCATCATATATGCCTCATACTGTACGTTATTAATCTACGGAGTAACAATCGAAGATATGCTCTTGAGCCCTAAAACTGATCGACCGAATTGCTGTGAGAACGAGAAATGATCCCCGTTGCCTACATAGTATAGGCATATAGCTACTACGGAGTAACAATCGCCGATCACCAACTGGTCCGGCCGGCTGGCCTATAGGCTAAGCTAACCGCTGCCTCCAGTTGAAGTTGAGTGAGAATATGGGTGATCCCCTTCCGTTGTGTGGCCTGCATTCGTCTCCCCGCGCGTACGTGCGCTACAGAATATGCGGCAGCCTTTTCCTCTTCCGCCGTGTCCGGCCAGTGCCCCCTCACATCACGGGCCTGCCATGCTGCCGCCTGCTGACTGCTGCCATGGCAGTTGTTGTTGTTGCCCAGCGATTCTCCCCACTTAGGGTAGGGGCACCAACCAGTACGAGAGCGTCGGCCCGCAGCGGCAGGGCACGCATGCAAGCACAGTGCAAGTATAGGCAAACACAGTTTTGCCACAGAGCTTGTCCCCTCCGCGCGCGGTAAACAAAGAATTGGCCGAGACACGGTCATGATGGGGATGTCGGGGTTTCTTTTCCTTTTTTTTTTTTTTTTGTTTGGTTGACAACAGGGGATGTCGTGTTGAACACCTCGTATCTATAGAATGGCGTAATCCACATTCTATGTCTAATAATAAAGATCACAAAATTATTTCTTTCATCTCCCATTTTTTCTTCGCTCCTATCTACTCCATCTGTCCCGATATAGTTGTTGTTTTAGCGTTGGAATGCATCGAACTTCGCCTGAACCTGGACATCAATGCGTCAGGGTGCATGTACTAGTGCCTGAACTTGATGTTTAAAAACTAGGCCAAAACGACAAGTATTGAGGGACAAAGGGAGTATCCCTCACTCAATCATCTTTGTTCTTCCCTATAATGTCCCTCACTCCCACTGACTCTTTGGCCATGCGTGAAGCTCTGGATTCCCTATTCTATGGACAACAGACAGGAGGAGCATTTTTCTAAAAAAAAAGATAGGAGGAGCAAAAAAATAGCTTCATCGGGCTCCATCCATGCCAGTTGTGGATCCAGTCGAAAATGATCCTCCTCCATGCACGAGAGCATCGTTGAGGGGGAAGACAGGGCTGGAGCGTTGCATCAAATTGTGTGGCGGAGTAGCGACGTTGAACCATAATGGAGCTAGCATCGCTGTGGGGGGGGGGGGGGGGGTTCGGAGCGCAGGAGCCCTAAGGCCACCGAGCGGAGGAAGCTTGGGCACAATGGCCGCCGGGGCGGAGGAAGATCTTTCTCTCTCTCATTCTCGCCAATTAACAATTGGAAGCCAGTATTTTTTTTTTTATTCACCCACTTTAGGTTCAACGGCTATTGTAGCAATAAGCAAGCCAGACGAAGCTCTGCCATATACTAGCTCTAAAGTATCCTAGATTCCTCAACCTTAGCCATACTTGACTGCCTTTTAAACTTCATCCTACCCAAAATGAATCATGCAATTGGTAGCCAAAAATGTTGATATATATACTCTCTTCTTTCGTTCTAAACTAAGTGTCACTATGGCACGCGCGCACGCTGATGTTATACGCCTACGTACGTGACGTCAAATCCCTTGATCGATCCAGAGGCCGACGGAAACGCCCGCCTGTATATTGCCCTGCGCCGCTGCGCGGCCTCATTGTCATGGATCCATGCATGAATGCACGGCGCGCGGCGCTCCGCCGTGTGGCAGTGTGCACCCCACCGCGGCCCCCGGCCGGTCGACGACCAGGACAGAGACCGCGCGCCCGCCGACGCCAGAGTCGGCGTCAAGGGCGGAGCTGGCCGGAGAGACAGGGTGTGTCAGTGGCCAGCCCGGCCCGGTGGATTGCGATCGATCGACGGCGACCATGCACGACCACGACCGCGCATGCATGTGCTATACCAGTACTAGTCTGCTAGAGCGAGCGCATTGATGGCATGCGCGCGCGGATGATGGCGATCGGCCGCGCGCGGGCCACGCTCTGGCTCTGGTACGTGGCGCCGGCGGCGCAGGCGGCGGATCGGAGGTCGTCCGTCCTTGTCCTTGCATGGGATCATGTCATCATCCCGTCGTCGGGGGGGTCCCGGTGACCGCGCCCTCGCTGACGTGACACATGTACCTACCGGCTGACCGGCTCATGGCGCGCTGCGCTGGACTGCTGTGCGCTGTGGCCGCGGACGCGCAGCAAGCGCCGCGCCCGGCAGCAGGCAGGACGGCCCGCCCCTCGACCAGTCGCCGTCGCCGAATTTAATCGCGGCGCAGTGGCCAGACCGGACGTGGTCACCACTCACCATGACACCATCTATAGGTATGAGTACGTACGTATAGGTAGGCGTAGGCCCACGGGTGCGCAGCTCGGGATCGAAGGCGGACGGGACGGATCACGGATGGAGCAGAGCAAGCTCGTCCTTGCGTCTCATGCGCGCGTCGTCTACGGCCGTGCCCGACCCCGACCCCGGTCGCCGCGAGCCCCTCCTCACTGGCTGGACGGAGGAGGACATGCATATACTACCACGTACTGTACCTGCTGTACGTACTCTACCATACAGTATATACTACCACAGGACAGCCAGATAGGGTGGTGTGCTACAGTCAAACTTGTCCTCGCTTGTTGGAGTATTTAGTTAGGCAGTAGTATCCTTTTAATATCCCCGTTCGTGCTTCTTAAGATACCATCTACAGATCTTTGAATTTGTAATATAATGTGATCAGTGGCGGATCCAGAATAAAGATTAAGGGGGGCTAAATAATTGAAGTTTTGTGTTAGAGCTAGAAATTAGTGGTAAATTTAAGACTTAGCTACAGTAATTTAGTGGAGATTAAGGACTTAAGGGGGGGCTGGAGCCCACCCAGCCCCCCCTTTGAATCCGCCCCTGAATGTGATCAAACTCTAAACCAGCACCAACTCACTTCATGCATGCCCTAATGTTATACACCTCTAGCTATATGACTCAGGACTAGGTGGTCACACATGAGGTGAGGGTGGTGCCTACATGTTAGACTCTGACGCTCCATCTCTACGTTCTTCTTCCTCCCCCTCTCACTACTCTCCTCTAGCTCTGAGCATATCGACAACGACATCAGTGCCATGGTGAATCACACCGAATGATGTTTTTGAGGCCATCATTCTCGTCATGTTGCAGTGTGAATCCATCAGCGGCAAGACTGCTTGTGGCAATGGACTAACAAGCAGGTGGAAGGTGCTTGCTTAACTACTAGATCTGTTTGGTGGTAGTTGGATGCGCACCTTGTTTTTTAAGGGGATGGGAACTCATCGACCAAGCATGCAACTGTCCACCTCCCTCGTCCACCGGTTTTGGCCTCACCACCTCCACTGTTGAGGAATAATAATGGTGGCCCTTAAGGTCTACTTGATATATCCAACCATTCATTCCTCAATAAATCAATTTTTATAGCTTTTTAGCTAAAGTTTGACTGAATTTATAGAAAATAGCACTTAGATTTATGACGTTGAATTAATATCACTAGGTACATCATAAACTATAGTTTTAGAATATGCTTGTTTGGTATCACAATTATTTATGCCACTAAATTAGTATCATTAGATACATCATAAACTATAGTTTTAAAATATGCTTGTTTGATATTACAGGTATTTATGCTTGTCTGATATCACAGGTATTTATACTTTTTTTTTATATAAATCCTATCAAACAAAAAAAAAGAAGTTTAACTTATTAGGACGGTTCTCGGAATTGATTTACTCAAGAATGGGTGACGTAGATGTGACACCATGTGTAACGAGTTTAGTGACCTGAAATGTGAAATGATATTAATTTTAAGGGTTGGGGACCTTAGTAATAAATAATAATGATGCCCCCGAATTCGCCATAGCATTACCACGCAGCAGGGCAGTGATGATTGATGAAAACGACAGATGCATGAATTAAGCCTTTACATATTATATACGCCCAGCTAAAGTGTGTGTGATAAATGTGAATGAAAGAGAAGAATAAGAAAAGGACTCTGCTCACAAAGGATAAATCCTTCATCTTGATTATCTTTTTCTTGCATGCATATAATAAAGACCGATCGTTAGGACAGCTCCGATATGTATGTTGGTGCAGCGACAAAGACCGGGGCAGCGCCAGTCCGATCCGAGAAGGCTCAGCCGTTGGCAACATGCCAAATTATCGCCAATTAATTGCCAAAGCACGAATCCACAATCACAATAATATGCTACTACCACACACGCACGTACTGTAGCCTTGGATCTAGGCGCCGTGCACTGATGATTGATGACAAGGACCGATATGTCATATGTGAAGGAATATGCATCTTCTAATCGTTCTGCGTTTTGATGAAGCACAGGAGAACCGGGTGCTCGACGCGCGCGAAGTTCAGCTGCGCAGGGATCTAAAGCTGAGGGTCCTTGGTTTGGCATCGCTTTCAAGAACCATCGCAAGGCAGCGTTCCAGGATGGTGTTTCTTGAGGAAGGTGATGCGAACACGCGGTTCTTTCACCTGCAAGCCTGTCACCGTAAGAGAAAGAACCGGATCTCGTCCTTTGTTGTTGATGGGGCAGAAGTCGTAGTGGAACAGCAGATGGAGGCGGCGCTGTATGACAACTTCTCCTCCTCGCTTGGATCTGACTTCGAGAGGTCCACAAGGATTAATTTGGAGGCCATTGGGATACCTGCGGTTGATCTCCACGCGCTTTGGAGGTTGTGTTCACCGAAGACGAGGTCCGTGCGGTCATCATGGATTTGCCCGGCGAAAAGGCCCCGGGTCCCGATGGATTCACGGGGCTTTTTATAAGAAATCTTGGGACATCATCAAAGGGGATGTTATGAACGCGTTCCGCTTTACGGACCCCGGACACAAGGAGCTTGCACCACGTCAACGACGCTTTTTTTGGTGTTGCCGCAAAAGAGGCCACAACCGGTGTCCATAGGCGACTATCGCCCGATCGGTTTAATACACGCCAAAGAAAGCGCTTACCAAATGCTTGGCCAACCGGTTGGCAAGGGCTGGAGGGTCTCGTTGGGATTAACCAAAGCGCTTTCATCAAGGGCAGGTGCATCCAAGATAACTTTAGGGCGGTTAGGGCTGTCCCCGCAAGGCTCTGATACGCCGCAAAGTCCCAAGCCTCTTTGCTCAAGTTGGACATTGCTAAGGCGTTCGATTCCGTGTCTTTGGACCTTCCTACTTGAGGTGCTACGGCACATGGGCTTTGGGCGCGAGATGGAGAGATTGGGTGGTCTGCTATTCTTTCATCCGCAAGCACGAAGGTCTTACTTAATGGTGTGCCGGGGAGGCGTATCTGTCATCGAGGGAGGGGCGGCGGGCGATCCCTCTCGCCCATGTTATTTGTTCCGCCATGGAGACCTTCAACCGCACCTTTCAGTGGCTGGACGCGGAGGGCTGGCTGTCACACCTTGGCAGGGTGGGCCTTGTGCAGCGTGTTAGCTTGTATGCGGACGACGTGGTGCTGTTCCTCCGGTTGAGCATGACCTGGTGACCGTGAGGCGAGCTCTACAGCTGCTGGGCCAAGCGTCGGGCCTGTTTGCCAACCTGGACAAGAGTGTGGCCACTCCGATTTGCTGCATGGCGGACGACATCGACTTGATCCAGCGTACTCTATCGTGCAGGGTGGAAGGCTTCCCAAGCAAATATTTGGGGATACCTCTATCCATCTTCAAGCTAACAAGAAGTGAAGAGAGCGGCCGATTGACGCCATCGAAGTCACGCATCCCGAAGTGGCGCGGTCAAATGCTGAACGCGGCGGGCCCGTTCACGCCCGCCGGGGCTACCTTATCGGGCGATACGGTGCACTTGGCAACAAAGCGTTGTGCCTCTCCCCTTGGGCGATTGAACGAATTGATAAGCTACGGCGCGGGTTCATATAGGCTGGGGCATCGGAGGTGGCTGGGGGACGTTGTAAGGTGGCCTGGGATATGGTCATTAGGCCGACCTTTCTGGGCGGTCTTGGCATCGCGGATCTCAGGCGCGCTGGAGTGGCGCTGAGACTTCGTTGGCCCTGGCTGTCACGTTCGGACCCAGGTCGACCATGGTCTGGGTTGAAGTGCTCGGATGAAGGTAGGGTCTCGGCTCTCTTCCAGGCGGCTACCTGCTCGGTGGTGGGCAATGGTGAGTCCACGCTTTTCTGGACAGACTCCTGGTTGCAGGGTTACTGCATCGGCTACTTGGCACCGGCGGTCTTTGAGGCGGTGCCCAAGCGCAGATGGGGGCGCACGGTGGCTGAGGCTTTGGCTGGGGGTGCCTGGGTGCACGACATTGCCGGACCTAGGTCTGTGAGGCTCCTAGCGGAGTTTGTGCTGTTGTCCAACCGCATTGAGCAGGTCCAGTTACTCCCTGGCACACCAGACACCTTCTCTTGGCGCTTCAGTGCGGACGGAAGTTATTCGGCGGCATCGGCTTACGGGGCTATGTATCTCGGCTGCTCCAGGCCGCTTGGAGCGAGGGTGCTTTGGAAAGCATCGGTTCCTCCACGTGTCAAATTCTTCTTTTGGCTTGTCATGCATGGTAAGTGTTGGACGGCGCACAGGCGTTGGAGACACGGTGTGGCGTAACCTTCTAAATTATATGGCCCACAAGCACCGACATTGTCCCTAAGACCTCTGTCGGCCGTAATTGTGCACCACATAATCTAGAATGTTACGTCGGGTGAATCCCCGATAAACCACGATCACTCGGGATCGATACTTACGAGAGACATCCCAGTATTACAACAGTTTTCATATACAAATACGAGTAGCGGAAGACTTACAATAACTTAATTTACAAACCTTTTATAAAACTTATACAAACCAGAGTGTTATTATTACAAACCAGCGGAAGTATCTTTATATAACTTTATTACATATCACACAACCAAAGTGCCCTGCCTGGAGGCCACTCAATTCACTCCTCATCGGTTACTTCTTCGACAACCGTCATGCAACAAGGGCCGTAGCACTCTTGTCCATGCGGTTCACACCCGCAAAGGGGTTGAACAAAACCCCGAGTACAAAAAAAAGTACTCCGCAAGACTTACCCGACCAAAAGTGGGGAGAAGACTCGGGAATGCCTTGGCTAGTAGGAATCAAGGTGAGGCTTTAGCAAGATCAAAAGACACCCTTTTGCGAAAAGAGACTAAGCCAATCCTTACTTTAACAATCACTTATCAAACATATGCCGGATTCAAAACTCTCATACTCAAACTTTCATTATTACTACGATCTTAGGGACTCGGATCACGGCTCCCATATCGTGGAGCACACGACGATTCGAATCGCTTAATATACCCAGTGGGGCTTCCTAGCCACACGATGTATGTAGGACTCAACATCTTACATACATCAACTCAACGCTTAGATTTCTCCATACTAGAGCGGGTGCACAAGTACACCACCTCACTACGGCCGCTCGGTCACGCCGGCGGTGCGCATCGTAGGATGGGTACACGCTACTTGTCCGTTCTAGTAACGAATAGTCCAAGTGGAGCTTACCGCCATTAGCATGCGACTAGTACTATCCAATAACCTCATGATCCCGGCGCCAAACAACGGACGGTCCTTAACCGACACAAGTGGGCGACACTACATCGGGGCAATAGCCCCTCCCGATGCAAGTCACTCCACCGACGTCTCGAGTTACTCATCATCATGTTCTTGTTGTATACCATTGACCCCCGTCGAACAAGGATAAACAACAAGCAACATCGAGTTTTCGTAAATTCCCTTCGGGGAGTATTGTTATCACCTTTTGAAAACAATTTATCAAAACCTACACTAGTAGCAAGGCTAAGCGCAACTAAGCATTTCGAAATCAAAACAGGTATACAGGGTAATGTAACAAGGTACGGTAAATGCATCAAAGTAGGATAACACACAACTCCTACACCTAATGCATCATATCTGGAACATAAAATATAAAGCTTTTCGAAATACAAGGGAATGTTTAAATGCATCCGGGGCTTGCCTTGGGGCTCGATGAAGTGAGGCTCAGCTACCCAATCACCGATATCAGATCCAACCTCTTCGAAAACCTGAGACGGCTCGACTCCCTCCTCAGACTCGACGGCTACACGATACAGATGCATGATTACAATGTAGTAAACAAAAGAGCATGCGATAATGATGCAACGATTATTAGTTGATCTTGAGTACAACTTTCCTTCACGGCAACCTTGCACTAAGAAGGTATAACTAGCGTCGACGACGACGGACTAGCGACACGCAATCAACATGAAATGCCGAAGGTCATTAGGGTTAATGACCTAGGGTCATCACTCAATCCCAAAATCAAGCAACCCTAATGGTGATTAGAGGTGATTACTAATTTATTGACCATTTTTACAGTCGTTGAAAGCCACTAATTAACTTGCTAATTGGGAATTAATTAAACCCTAATTAATCAAATAATTAACTAACTAAACATTAATTAATAAAGGGATTAATTAAGCTTAATATAAAACTTAATCAAAACTTAACCAAACTTCATAATTAAGCTCATCATACTCTAATTAGCACACAAAACAAATTTCATAATTTTTGGACTTATATTTTATTTATTAAAAATCATTGAAATTGTATTTATTAATTAAAGAAGCAAATTAAAGCATAATTAAATTTTATTGAAAACTCAGAGTTAGTATTTTTCTGGTGTAGAGCACAACACAGAGAGCACATACATATTTTTATTACATTTTTATTTGCCCAAATAAAATTAATACAAAAAGATGAAAACTGTGCTTTGGAAATTAAAAAAGGAAAAAAGGAACACATTTTTATCTCTCGCGTGGGCTTCTTTGGCGGCCCAAACGGCCATGACGGCCCGGCCTGTCTTGGCGCTGGGGCGCACGCGCTCTTCCTCTCTCTCTCTCACGCCGACAGGCGGGCCAGCCTGTCGGCTCCTCCTCCTTCCTCCTCCCTTTTCCGGCCGAGCAGAGCAACGGCGCCTTGGCGGACGGCCGCTCGCCGGGTGATGCTCCTCCGGCGCAACCAACTAGACCAACCGACTCTACAGCTCTGGCGAACCTATCAAGCTATTAGATGACCTCAACGGCTCACCGGAGCGGGTGCAACGGCGGCCGAGGCGACGACGGGCGCGGAGCTCGTCGAACGATGGCGTTCCGGCCGAACCACGGCAAGACCGACGCAACCGATAACCGTTCCATGATCGGGAGCTCACCGAGGTGTTAAAACAACTACGCAAGCAAGCTTGGAGGTGGGCGGAGAAGGAAAATCAACGGCGACAGGTGCGACGGCGGTGAACTCCGGTGGTGACGTCGGTGTTCCGAGGCACCCTGTGAACCATGGACCGAACCAAAGCGAGCAGGATAAGCTGAAGATGATGGCGATCACGACACAAGGAATGAATTTGACAGAGAGCCCATGATAACGGCTTAAGATAGCGACGAACCGCGGCGGCGGTGGTTGGCTGGAAACGGTGAAGGTGACGGCGCGGGGGCGACTCAGGCGACCTCGCAGCGCAAACTGGCTCGGGGTGTGCGCAAAGGGAGCTACGGAGTTGTGTGCAAGCTATCAGAACCGATGGATGAGCGTGTTGCGAGAATTGGACGTAGGGGCGAGTGGCCGGCGGTGAGCAAAGTGAGGGAGAAAGAGAGAAATTGGCGGCCCGGCGGTGGCTTTTATAGGCCAAGAACGAGTTGGACAGGTGGAGGGTGATGTCACGACGCCGGGCGAGGTGGTTGGCGGCGAGGGAAAGGCGGGAAAGCGCGAGAACGGCGGGCGGCCCCCGGCCCGGCCGGCCGGCATGGGCGCCGATGAGGTGTCCCCCCCTGTCTCTCAATCAGAAAGCGAGCCGGCACATTTTTCCATTTTCAAAATTATTTTCAAAAATTGTACTGTACATGAAAATCTCCCAAAATATCAATTGTGCAACTTTTCATGCTCTACAACTTTGATTAAAGGAGTCTAGTCAGAATCAGATTAGTTTTTGAATTTGAAATTCAAATTTGAAAAGGGGACAAAACCCTATCTTTTGGGATTTCAAAATTACTTTCAAATTTTGAATAAAAGATGAAAATCTTCAAAAATAAAAGTTGTTCCATTTCTCAATATCTACAAATTTTATTTAGGAAGTTTTTCATGAAACCAAATAATTTTTGAATTGTAGTTTAAAACTCAAAAGGGGACATTTTCTAATTCAAATAACTTTTGAAATTACTTCAAATTTTATTCAAAAACTTGAAAAACTTTGTATACCAAAGTTGTAGAGCTCAAAGAGATGCACAAACTGTATTTTTGGAGTTTTCCCAAATTTTGAATATTTTGAGGTGAAATGGTAAAGGGGATAAAAACACTTTGAAAATCTCCCTTTTTGAAAGGTTTTTGAAATTGAATTCTTGGGCAAATAATTAGTGATGTTGTGGCACTTTTCAAACTCAACCAATGGCACTCTTTCAAAGTACAAACTTCGTACTTTGAAATGGTGCCAATGGTTAGCAACTTTTATTTAGAAAATTTATTAAAGTTAGCTCATCAAATTTGAAAATGATATTCAATTTCCAACACTTAGCCTCTCAAGCTAGGGTTTGGGATTTGAATTCCAAATTCAAATTTGATTCTTTCTTACACCTCATTTGACTTGTAAAACATGTTTGGGGTGAGAGTTAGGGTTAGCCAAACACTTGCAAACATCAAGGTTGGTTTTAGTTGATTATTTTTATAACAAAAATTAAAATTGTGAGTGGAATTTAAATATCAACACATACACATGTGACATAGAAAAACTCAAATCAAACCCTAGAATTGTAAACTCATTTTAAATGTTTGATTTAGGGTTCTCTAATCATGGATGCTTATGCAATGATGATGATGACATGACAGGTTTTGGTTAACGTAACACCGGGGTGTTACACACGGCCTTCAGGATGGCTGTTCCTGCATTCTTTGTGACCAGGCGGACGAAACAATCGAGCACATTGTGCTTGGGTGCGTTTACAGCAGGGAGACCTGGACACGTTGCCTCGCTGTGTTCCATTTGCAGGGGCTCATTCAAGTCCATGAGATGGGCATCATGGCGTGGTGGATGGAGGCTAGGCGACCTTTGCCGAAGATGATTCGCAGAGCGTTCGATGCTCTCGTTATGCTAGTCGGTTGGTGGCTATGGAAGGAGCGAAACGCGAGGGCGTTTGGAGGACCATCCAGTCGCTGCTGCGGGAGCTGGCTGGAGGTGATCTGGACGAGGCGGAGCTACGGTGTGCGGCAGGCTTCCGCCGCCTTGCCGCCCCTGATAGCCAAGAGGCGGGTTGGGTAGCGCCTGCCGGGTCTTTGGAAGCTAAAATTTGGTTTATGTAATCACAACCACGTGTGAGTGGGTCTAGCAGGTTGTTGTCTTCGGTAATCTTCGGTTTGCCGCTTGTGGGTTTCGGAAAACATTCTTCTTCTGCTTAATGAAATACATACCACGCATGTTCTCGAAAATATAGCTATCAGTTATCATCACATACATGCCCAACCAAGTGAGGGATAGAAAAGAAAAAAAATGGAATAGACACTGCATGCTCAAAGAATAAATCCTCTATATATCTTAAGTTTCTCCGGATTAGAATATATTATACTACTGCCATACACTACTGTCACACTACCACTACCAGTAATAATTAATTAACAATAAAAAAGGAAGCATAAATCCTCTACGCTGCGGCTTGTGGTGGTGGATTGGATCCTCCGGAAGCGATGCGCGGAAAACAACAGGCTGGGCTGGGATACGGCAGCATTTTTCCTCAATGGGAAAAGGGTGAATATATGGACGAATTTCCATGCGAATATTAAAGGCAATGGATCGATCCGCCGGCCGAGATGACGAGCGACAGAGCGAGAGATAAAAATCACCGAATCCCTATCGCTTATCGTCTCTCTCTAGCTCGCAGAGACGGCGTGCAGCATTAAAGCACCGCCATATGCATGTGACGAGATGCTCCATGTACCTGGGTATATAGCATAGCATAGCAAATAGTAGCAGCAGGCTTCGGCTACAATGATCTGTGTGTCCCCCTCGTCGAGGGAAGATGCATCGATGATGCCAATGAATATTCTTGACGTACACGTGAATGAATCCACACAATCAATCATGCGTGCACGCACCAATTATATACTATCTATTTGTAGGAGTATATTTATTGGGAAATAAATAAATATGTTTGTAGGGTATGTTCATGGAGTCGATGATACATATACAAACAAAAAAGGGATAAAAAAGGATCAAGTTCGGACAAAATTGGGAAACTCTAAAAAAAAAAAGCCCATTCGTTGTTGAAAACTGGGCCTGACCGTCGCTGTCAACAGCCCAGCTCGGAAACAGAGGGATGGGGTTTTTCCGTTTTTGGACTCGCAATCGCAAAGGGCGTGATTGGTTGCCATCGCTGGGCAGCCTGGCCTGCATCCGACAGCCAGGCCCCGGAGAGCCAGGTTCCCTGTATGCATGTTCACTTGATTGGTTGGTGTTTCTATTCCTCCTGGCCCAGCACAAAACTTTGATTGGTTGGCCTACTTGCTCCTATGTCTTGCATGCGCCTAGAGACAGACAAGCGAGCGCTGAGCCCGCGCCAGCCAGGCCCGCCGGAAACGGATTCTAATTTCGTTTCCGCGCAGCCAGGCCAGGCGGCTGGTGTTGCATCCGCGCAGCCAGGCCCAAACACGAATCCAGGCATCCAAACATGTAAATCCTGTATCCGGTTGGCCAGGCTGGGTTGTATGCGGGCAACCAATCACGCCCAAACTGATTACGAGGCCGATGCTAGTTGTGGTGGGCTCGCGTCTCGCGGCCGGCGGGCCGGCCTGGAGGGCAGCAACGTTTTTATGCGGCTCCTGGAGCAGTTGGACGCTGAGCCGACAATGACGACATTATGGGCTTCATTGCCGTACGGCACTGACTGCAGCCCAATAGGTGAGTTCCAGCCTATAATAATAACGATGTGGCCCGATCATCACATTGTCGAACGCAGTACTTTTCTTTTTTCTTTTTATTATCATGCTCAGGATACAGAAATAAGGGATCACCGATCACGACAAGAGAACGCGTTCATCCAAATTCCAAATTCCAATCCAAGCTTCAAAAAATATCAAATCTACTGTGGAAGCAACCACGGAAGCACTAGTAGAATATCCAAGGAAGGATCACAGAAGACAATTCTAACACATCGTGTCCCTGCTCCACACAAACAAGCCGCCTAGCAGTGAACACACACGAGAGGAAAAAAAAAAAGATACAGTGCTTATTTGATTCGATTCACACATGGCGCAGCAGCAATGGAAGAAAGATGCCGCCTTTTTTATTCGACTCGGACTCCGACGCGTCCGTGAGCTCAAGCGGAGGAGGAGGCCGGCGGCTTGGGGAGCGGGATGGCGGCGGCGGTCTTCTGGAACGCGGGGCGGGCGGCGATGCTCTCCCACCATGCCTTAACATGGGGTCGCTCAGCGACGAGCCCCGCCTTGGGTGTCTTGCTGAGGTAGAGCAGGTAGGAGGCGTGGTTGGCGTCGGCGAGCGTGAACTCGTCGCCGGCGAGGTACTTGTTCTGAGCCAGGTGCGCCTCGTAGACGTCGAGCACCTTGGCGAGCTGGTGCGCGTGCTTGTCCACCACGAGCGGGTCCGGGGACCCGCCCATGAGCGGCTTGATGAGGAGCTGGAACACCAGCGGCGACACGTTGGGGTAGAAGTGGTGCGACTCCACCTCCAGCCACACCTCCAGCTTCGCCGACGCCGCCGCGGGGAGCAGGGCCGTGCCCTCCGACGCGTACTTGGTCGCGATGTACCGGTTGATGGCACGGGACTCTGCAGTGCATGCGGTGCGCGATGTACCGGTCAGGATTCAGGAGAGGTGAGGTGAATAAATCAGGATGAAATGAAATATCAAAAAATAAATCAGGTTCAAATCTCAAAAGTAAAATCAGGTTCAGCAGCAGGATTTGGTGTCTTGGTGACTGGATTTGACATGGGCAGGCATCGATCAAGGTAAAATAAACCAAGGTTCTCCAGATGTAGACAGGAGATATTTTGTTTCTCGGACTGACTGACTGACAGACAGACGAAATCCAAGTGGTCTACTGGGATAATTTTTTTTTTAACAGAAATGAAAAAGATATACGTATACTACTAGATACTGTTCCTAGATCTGGATCTTGTTGTTCAATTAATAATATAAAAAACAGAGTAAGTAAAACACAGAGGGGGTGAACGGGGAGTTTACCGTAGAGGACTTCATCTCCGTCGACGAGAGCCGGGATCTGGCCGAAGGGCTGTTTGATTGGAACAAGAAAGAAGCAGGATGATGATGAGCGAGAGGCAGAGCACAGGAAACAAAAACTAGCAGCCGGAAGGGAAAGCGGGGAAGAAGAAGAGAGATGGAACTGGAGAGACGCGGTGACACACGTACGTTGAGGGCGAGGAAGTCGGGTTGCTTGTGGGCGCCGGTGGTGAGGTCGACGGGGACGATCTCGAATTCGAGGCCCTTCTCGTTGAGCACGGTGGCGACGCGCACCACGTTGGGCGACAGCGGCATCCCGTACAGCTTCAGCGGCGCCATCGTCTCCTCCCTCCTGCCTGGGGGGCTTGCCTTCCTTCGCTGGTCGCTGCTGCTTGTTTCTTTTCTTCCCAAGCCGGTCGCCGGTCGGTCAGTCTCCCTCACGCGTCCACACTGCGATGCAATGGATAGTTCCCTTGCGCTCCCTTCTTCTTTTCCTTCTTTATAGCAGTTGATGAAGACGACGGGTGGGGAGATGCAGATGGGCGGGGCCAGCGGCCAGCTCGGCCAGGCGCGCCAATCACTCGGCGTGTCCGGGAGGGCAGCCGTGATATTTGGTTGCGCCACCACCGCCCTAATAAAATGCCGCAAATTCCTGTTCTCACCACCGCGAAAATGAAGATGGGGAGGGAAGAAAAATGGCGGACGTGTGGAGACGCCACGAGCCGCGTGTGCCCGACCCGACGGACCGGCCAGAGGAACTGGATTGGATCGGGGGTTGTTGGGAAGGCGGATGCGGATGCCGTTGCTTCAGTTGAATTCGCACATGGGGCACGGAACCGGAAGGATCCCTGCAGCCGCGCAGCAGCAGGGGCCAGATGCATGACATCGTTTTTTTGTTTTCGCTGAAACGTCTCTACGGCCGAGTCTCCTCCTGTTTTTTTGCTTGGTCACCGCCAAGCTCGTCATACATAACTCGTGTTCCTTCTCCTTTTTTTTTAGCTACTATGTACACGATACTTGCTTCTTTTTTTAGCACTGTGTACACAATACGTGCTGGTTCATCTTTCATAAGCTGAATACTTGTGATCATTCACCAGCCGAACAGGGAACATCAAGTATCTGGACAACTCATTCAACTGCAGGAAGAAACAACTGGGCAAACATGAAAGTCCCCACCAACTAATCATCCAATGAGTACGAGACGAAACATTATCCTAAAGGATTATACAGCACACCGCAGAATCAATCCAGATCACACGATACACAACGCAACCATCCAATCAAGCACAGGGGCATAATGGTTGCCGTACGAACAGAATTAAAAAAAAAAAGGACAAAAGCTACGCCTAATGAATGATATAAGTTCGCTAGGACAACATTGTTGTTAGGCTATTATTTATTTATTATTCATAAGTAAATAACAATGCATTCTATTACGTTCATCTGCAAATGGGTGATTTAGCCCTTCCGCAGAACATACATCGTAGCCAGCAAGCTATATTTACAAATAAAATATTATTATCTTTTGCTTAGCCCTCGGGCTCGGGGCCCGAGGGCGAACAAAATACTGTACAATCCTCTGGTACAGGGGGGCATGAATAGATAGATAGATGATGATTACAGTATGTTGCTACTGTTGATCCGACGGTTTTAGGAAATTGTAGCACTCCAGCTGCATCATTTCTCCTCCGTTAACTGGGTCAAATTGGCATCTGTAGAAGCTGCAAAACCATTTGGGGGGAAGCAAAATATTTATATTCAGATATATAGCTTCAACTACTGCGTCTATAGCTGTTGATGAGAATCAAATGTTCGATTCCATGATCTCACCTTCCATCCATACCCACAACTGCCACAGTATTCTTCTCATGTCCAAATGCAACAATATACTGCTCACCCTCATGGAGCCTGAATTGAGCTACTGACCACTCAGAGTGGAAATATTTTGGCAACACACCTGTCATGGATGGAAAATAAACAATTTAGTACGTGTCTGGAAAAAAAAGGCAATCAGAAATAACAATTAACCGTTTTCATCTTCAGATGGTCTCATACCGTGTAACTAGCATATCTACTAGAGTATGCAAACCAAAGACTGAATAGTCACTACTCAGGGCATGTCCTGGTACTACCATGCTAAACCATCAAAACAGAAACCACTTGAAGCATAGAGATTTTTATTAAAAAAAAAGGAGCAAAAACAAGGAAAGGAGCAAGATCAGACCAGATGCAGAGTGTAACCTAATACAACATGTAAAAAAACAGAGGGACTATATCAATGATCCTCAAATATAAAGGACATGATTAGATCTAATGCTCTCTCTATATTCTTGTAACGATTATGGAATTTATTAAAATGGAAAATGTAACACATACTAAGCCTTTTAAGGTTTGTAACTAACACCCAAAGTACAATGCATACATTTAGGAAAACATTTAAGACAAATCACAGCTAATAATAAGCTTGCATATTTTGAAACAAAACTTAATTAAGCCTATAACTTTCATTCACAGTAAACCACAAAGGGGACTTTATCCCAAACATTGGGTATCCTGACTCAAGCCGTTCAAAACGATGGATAGGGAACTTACCCTTAATGAAGGAAAGTGGGGGGCTTATATGGGGAACTTCAGGATCTGGAGCAGGCATAGGCTTATCATTTGCAGTCGATCCAACATTTATCTTTAAATTGAACACATGTATTGTTCCTTTATCACTGGAGACAGCCAAATACTGCAAATTATTTGAGAATGCCAAGCTATATATTTCTGCTCTATCAGCACCTCTCCTTACCTACAGCAGAAGTAAAGACACAATTAGTAACCATTTCCTCAGTAAAAAGTAAGGTACTCTAATGTTAAGATTTCCTCACATAATACATTTGTCAAAAGTTTGGGGCGGACAGCATACGAAAAGAACAATTATATCAACGAGCAACAAAGGTCAGCAATAGCTATGCACAGATATCCATAAGTAGGAAACTTGATCGAGATCAGTCAGAATCAGAACTCAGAAGCCCTCACAGTAAAAGTTTATATTTTTTGTTCAATTCTAGGTATATTACAAAATTATTAAAAGGTAGAAGGTAAAAGTCAGGTCACTCCTTTATTTTAAGTATCACTAAAGGCATCCTCTCATGAGCTTGAGGACAGTTCTCCAGTAGTCATCCAAGAGCACTAATACATGAGTTTACTAGTTTGCATGCCACAATACAGTTCTCTTCACACAAAAAGGAAAAAAAAAAAATCTTGCTACAGATACAGCTTTGTGCTTGCCCTGCACACTAACAAATTACCAGGACTGTCAACACATCCTGCCCTACCATAAATGCAATCCTAAAAATCCTAGCCATATAGGTCCATTACCTTACTGGGATCCTCATTCCTCGACTACACCCATGGCATGGTCTTTGCTACCAGTCTCATCACCAACATTGGTTTCGTAGTACGATTTGGGGAGGTGAATCCCATAGGTTTTCTTCAAAATACAGAGATAATAGCGTGCTTTTGAAATAGAAACTTTGTGAGATTTTCAATTGAGATACTGGCTGTTAAGCCAAAAAAAAAAAAAAAAAAAAAAACTGTAGAATTTGAGGTCAGAGTTTGAAATATGAAGTTGAAATTTCCAATTTGTTTGGATGGAAATTCATTTTGTGGGAGTGAATGAGGGAATGACTGCCTGCTGTGTTTATTTACTTTCAAAGGAACCAAGGCTAGTAATAAAAAAACTGAAAACATTTGAACATACTACCAAATTTTAATAGGTTACAAAGGCAACTGTGATCTTTGTGAACTTTTCTAGCATCAAGAAGAAATATTTGCAACACAAGTTACAAACTTTGTAGCGTAACTATTATTACAAAGCAATAATTTTGTGAGGTTTAAATTCGAGTATAAAAAATCGAAGTGGAGAAACAAGTGTTTATCAATTTCAAAGAAGCATAAACTCTGACATTTTGCGAGGCTCTTGTTGAGTTTCGTTGCAAAGTTAACAGTATGCAATTTTTGACACACTCCTAAATAGCTTGAATTTACAAATGAACGAAGGGATGCGGCAGCAATGAGACTGTGATTGCTTGATGTTTGGTCAAGATCAGAAAAGGCTATGTCCTGTTTCTATTAATATCCCCACAGATCTCTAAGCTAGACAAAAGGCCTACAGAGTCAACATCCAAAATCATTTGTACTAGAAAGTAGGAAGTTGCTATTTAATCGCAGTACTTCAAAAGGAAACCATGTGCGCTGGCTCCATATGATACTAGCAAAGCAGCATATGTGGTCGCACAGAATTATTAGCTTCCCATCCAGCAGCTGCTCAGAGGTTTTCAAACTAGCGTAGAAGGCTACGGTTACTACTCAATGGCCAGTAAGAAAGCAATCCTGTGAGCTGGCAGTCCGGCACTATACGATCCTCAACAAAAAAGTAACAATTAATTGCGGTATCGGCTATTCTAAGCTCCCATTCAGCAGCTGCTTAAAGACATGATGATTTCCACCAATTTACTCGACAAAATCAGTTTTTGTCAGTTGTAACGTCACCCAACAGAACTTGCATATATACAATACAACGAATGCGTTAAAGAAAGCTTACTTCCTGCAGGAGATTGCCTTCAGCTGCATTGTAGATTCTAACAAGCGTTCCCTTGGTGCTAGCAGTTGCAATGAGCCTCCCATCCTGCGACAGCGCGAAGCACGCGACGCGGGAAGTGTGCGCATTGATAAACTTAGTCTTCCTTGCCCCATAGTGTTCCACCCTAACCTGCCCCTTCTGGGCACCGGGGCAAACAAGCACGATGGACCCGGGCTGCTGCGACACGGCGCAGAGGCCCTTGGGGTTGGGCGCCGTCTCGATCTGGTGCACGAGCTTAAGGTCCGCGAAGTTGTAGACGAAGATTTTGTTCTCGAGCACCACTATGATGCGGTCGCGGCGGAGGCGGACGCCTCGGACGGGGGAGCGGAAGGAGAGCTCCCCGATGCAGCGGCTCTGGTGGTCGTCCCAGATCATGACCTTGTTGGGCGGGTAGTGGGGGTTATCACCGCCGCCGACGAGCGCGAGTATGTTGCAGCGGAACAGCATCTCGACGACGCCGATACCGCCTCCCCCGGCGCCGGTGGCGCCGCCGACGCCGCCGGTAGCGCCGAGGTCCCGGCGGAAGATCTCGCGGAAGGGGTCGCAGTTGTAGATGCGGAAGCCGGACTTGGTGCCCGCCGCGAAGCAGCCGTAGTCCTGGTTGAAGGAGATGTGGAGGAGGTCCTTGGCCGCGGGGAAGGGCGCCACGGCCGCGGGGGCGAGGGCGGGGGCAGGGGCGGGAGCAGAGGAGGGGCGCTGACGAGACGGACGAGGAGTCATCGCTCTCGCTCTCCTCGCCGCCGGAAGGGGTGGGGTCGATCGAGGTGGTGAGGGACGTCGGCCACGTCTCCCTCTCCGGCTCCGGCTCCGGCTCATGCTCCGGCTCCGGCGCCTGCTCCTCCTCCAGCTGCTGCTGCTGCTGCAGCGGCGGATCGTCGGGGACGGGGTTAGGGTTCGGTGGGACCGGCGCGGCGGCAGGCGTCGCCATGGGCGGGCAGAGGGGCAGAACGGGGAGGTAGAGGCAGGTAGGGTTGCGTGAGTGGCCGTGTCACGGGGCGGCTGGGGGACGGGGTTAGCGATAGAGGTGAAGGGCGGGGTAGGGTAAGTGGGGCTGGAGGTCGGTATTATTCACGGCGTTGCCATTCGTCGAGGTGCCTGGTCGTCCTCATCCTCGGCTCGGTCGGGTAGGCGTGGAGGGGGAAGGCAGCCCATACCTTTCGTGGCGTACGGGATGTTACCGTGTGACCCGTGTATACGGCCCAGAATGGATGGGAAAACGAAAAACTCTGAATTCTGATTCAGGATGTTCTACGCGCTCGCTTCTGAATTCTGGTTCCTCTGGCTACTCTCGGAGTTGTTTTTTTAAAGGGAAAACGATTCTATTGATAAGTAGCATAATTAATTACACCATCATGTTTAAATGTGAAACTCCGGACGCAAAAAAGAATACTCTGAGTCCACTACTAAAAAGTCTTCGCCTCTAAATTATGTTGATGATTATCTATTTTGACCCGTTAGAACTCAGTTGGATAATAAAGTGAAAACGAATGATTTTTGTGAAAGAAAAAACACCGTTAGAACGGCTGAAGCGAACTGATACTTCTGTTATAGCTGAAGGAGCATAGCTCTCCGACCATCTTAAATGACGGGCACCTAAACTTGAAAGCACCGCTCAATCCAACGCCGCGAGAATTCTCTAGGATATATCTCACATGTTGAAAGAGCATCGACCGTCTTAACATGATCGAGGGACAAATCAGTCTGACTCTACCAGCTCCAGCATGGTTGGAAGTTCGGATAGTTGCCCAGCCATCGGAAGATCAGAATCCAACGACCCAGTACAGCACAGATGCAAATAGGGGAAAAACGCACTTGCGAAGAAAAAGTTGTAGCCAGATTAAATGAAGAGGCTGGTTGTTACTACAGTACTAAAGAAAATGTCGGATCTGATCGTCAGGCAGCTAATTTTGCTGCAGCTCCCATATATTCTAACTGTTGCTGTCACTGATGGTGATGCTCAAAAAAAAAAAAAAAAAGTTGCTGTCACTGCTCGTTAGCTCAAATGTGTGCAGAACATACCGATCGGGCTGGTGATTTAGAGCGAAATCTTGTAAGGGGAGTCTAATTTCTGGCGAGAAGGCACCATATACAAAGCTTGATATCGGAATTTGACTTTGTTGTTGCTGAAATGACCGAAGTGAGGTTCATCCAAAGGTGTTGACGTCGTGCATATCTGCCGATGCACTGTTCAATGTCTAGCCAGTTAGGTCAGCTTTCATAGCAGCTCCCAGGGTGTAGTACCTCACTTCGGTTGTAAACGCACCAATGCAATGCCAGTATGCGTATCAACCTGTTCTAAGATTGGATAATCAACACGTACAGGCAACACTGCCCCTCAAAATCTCAGCAAGCAGCTTACCCAGTTAGAAATGTTTGGTTAAAACACATGCTCCAATCCATCAGACATCAGCCAGACTCACAAAACTTCAAAGTAGGCGCAAATCTGAACAAAAGAAAACTGCGTGCAATTCATATAAAAAATTGTCACGCTTTCAGCATCATAGGAGTATTTACAATACCATATATATCAGATATATAGGATGCATAATTCGATTTAGTCCTGACAATTAGGATGCGTACAAAACGAAACAAATCACAAAGGCAAATCCAAAACGAAAAGATCTCTGTCTCTGATGCGCGGCATCACGTCACCACTCATCAGAGCGCTCTAGAAATCGAAGCCGCCATCGAAGCCACCGCCGTCGTCGAACCCGGCGTCATAGCCAGCGTCATACGCCGCCGAGTCGTCGATCATGTCCCCGATCAAGAGGCCCCCGACGGCGCCTCCGAGCAGCCCGGCCCCGAGCCCCATCCCGAAGTTGTTCTTCTTCTTCTGCGGCTTCACGGCCTGCTGCTGGTAGCCGTACCCGGCGGCCTGCTGCGGCGGGTACCCGTAGCCGTACCCAGCCTGCGGCGGCGGGTAGCCGTACCCGGCGGCCTGTTGCGGCGGGTATCCGTACCCGCCGTACTGCGGCGGAGGAGCGGCGTAGGGGGCCGCCGTGCTGGGACCGGCGGCAGGGTAGGCTGTCACTGGCTCGCCAGCCTTCGCCGGCTTGCCTGCCGCGGGCGGGTAGCCCGATGAGGGCGGGTAAGCGGTCGCCGGCGCGTCGGCCTTGCCGCCGGTGGGCGGGTACGCGCCGCCGGGAGGTGGGTACGCGTCGGCCTTGGCTGGCGGAGGGTAGGCGGCAGGGGCGGGTACGCGTCGGCCTTCCCTGCAGGAGGCGGGTAGGCGGCGGGAGGCGCGTACGCGTCGGCCTTACCGGACGGCGGCGGGTAGGCGGAGGGAGGCGGGTACGCGGCGGCCTGGGTCTGGGTGTATGCGTTCTGGGCGGGGGCGTAGCCGTTGGCGGCGCCCGCCTTGGTGACCTCGCCGAGCTTGTACGAGAGGTTGAGGACTCCCTGCGGCTTGCCAGAGGAGATCTTACGGACCTGGTAGGCGACGAACTTGGCGGGGACGGGGCCGTCGGAGGCGCCGGCGAGGAGCTCGGAGAGCGGGATGTGGACCTCGCCGACGTCGCGGTCGCCGAGGGCGCGCTCGGCGCGGAGGAGGACGTGCAGGGAACCCGCGCCGGTCGCCGGGACGTTGAAGCGGAGCGTGGCGTTCCAGGTCGGGTTGCGGCCGCCGGTGCGGTCGGCCTGGACCCGCTGCCGCGACCGGGGGTCGCCGGAGAGCGACACCACGGCGTAGACCTCCATCTTGGACAGCAGGTTCACCTCCTTGAGGTCCTTGGCCGAGATCAGCGTCAGCTCCAGCGTCCGCGTCGCCATGGCCGGGAGGGAGGGGAGCTCGCGGTCGTGGGTGGATTGGATTTTTTCTTGTCTGATCTGGTGGAGACGAGAGAAAGTCAAGATGGATCGATCGGTTTGTGTGTGCTGCGGGATCGACGACTTGAGATTGTTTCCGCGGAACAAGGCTCGTGTTCATTATATACGGGAAGGGGAACGGAGGACATTGCTAGGACATTTCTTGGACGCGGATACTTTGCCTGCTGCATGACCGGTAGGCCCATGTGCAAATGGGACCGTTTGTCAGTGAAGGCCTTGGTGCCTTGCAGGTCCTTCTAGACCCCGCGTGTGACGGAGGTCGGTTTACTTACACGCGGAGGAGAAGAGACGAGTCGTGTGGCGTGTATGACGCGTGGTCCCAGGGTGTGTCTGGGTTGACACGTCAGTGAGAGTAGTGTTGCTCTGTGGGTGGCCCTGGCCTTGTGAGATGGCAGTTGCCCCCGAATCTTCTACCACTCCTGACGCGCACGCCGCACCCGTATCGGCCGGCCGCAAAGGCGCGGAAGGAGTGGACCGCGTTTCTTTGCTCAGTGCCGTGGGGCCGCTTTGTCAGGGTCTCGGTGCTTCGTGTGTGCCCCAAGTGGTGACGTTTCTGCGCATTGACCATCAGCGTGTGGCGTGGTTCGCAGCGAATCTCAGCCGTCAGTTGTGGTAGGCGACGATTCTCTTGCAGGCTAAGCAAAAAGGAAGATTGGCATAGCATAGGCATCGGGCCGCCAAGGCGAAGGGATCTTTCGACGCGTCGACGACGCTGCTCGTCCGTTGCTGTGGCTTTCTTCGCACCGTATGCGCATTCCACCTTTTCCATGGATTTTCTCTGTCTTACAAAATTCTTGAAAAGAACGATTTCATATACTCCTACTCCACACTGATGATCTCTACGAATCCACGCCCCCACGCCTCAACCTTCGGAGCAATTGTATACTCCATTTCTGCCGGAGGTTCCTTGAATACTCAGTACATTTGTATTATTCTGGCAGTGAACAATCTAGCTATTTGGCTGGTTTTATAAACCGACCGATAAAATAAGCTATCTTATTTTTTATATAAAAGATATTATTTAAATGTCTGGTAAGTTTGCTTGATAAAATGAACAGAACATTATAGTCTAGAGTCAACTTAGGTCGGTCTTCTTACCGGTAAAGTTTAAAAGTACACGTGTCTGTGATGTTTTCTAGCAACAGTGGACTAAATTTAGTTGGAAGCCGATGGTGGCACCCTGCGAATGGCTCCTTTGATGGATCAATTAGAATGGGTTTAGTAAGGCTAATGATTCCACAAGTCAGTCTAACGACTGTTTAATTGTAAGAAACAAAATTGGACAACAACCTCTGTCTGTTGACGTTGGGGAGTGCATGCTAGTGGTTAAGGGCTTGTCTTGAGTTTTCATATAGAGGTTCTTGCATGCAAGTTCGTTTACCATTGGAGTCGAAGTTTATTACAATTCTCATTGTATCCCTAGAATGTAAGTAGTCCTTATAGTTCTTTTTGCTCGTCTTGACAGTATGTCAAACCTGCAACTGTTTGTGCTACTTGCACATGTAACTATCCATTTTTTCTTATTAATAGCTATGTGCTAGATTTTTTTTTCTAAAAAATATAACTATTCGAACCGGAAAAAATTAGAAGCAAATACTACATCTACAAATCCTGCTCTGCATGGTTCAATTTAATTATCCTTTTTTTTTTTGCAAATATGAGTAGACTATTAGGCATCTGTCGACTTAAAATCAAGTTGTGCATGCGCGTTCTTTAAATATAGGACAATTTTGACTTGCAACTTGAGGCCAAAGTGAAACAAAAGGCCTAACATCTCACACTGAAAGGAAGTCAGCCAAAAAGCACCAACTAGATGAACCTTAAGGTCGTCCTCAATGAGATTTAAATAGACAGTCTAGATGAAAAATCTCATAGGTCAGAAGAAAGACACAGGACAACACGCTAACGAATCAATCCTAGCTAGTCCGCCACGTTTCTTCAAATAAATCTCTGTCATACCCGACGTTCTTTTTTATTGTTTCTCTATCATATCCAACGTTTTTTTTATTGTTTCTTTGCTATGGATTTCTCTGTCATTGTTGAGGACACTCTAAGGTATGTATGTTATCTACTTTCTTCATTCTAAATTACAAGATATTTGATTTTTTAATCCTAAGTTTTATCACTGTCTTATGAAAAAATTTGTACAAACAATCATATTTAAGTTATTCTTGAAAAACTTTAATTGATAAAAACAAGTTACAACAAAACAAATAATATTTTACATAAATTTTTGAATAATATTAGTAGTCAAACTCGGTGTAGAAAAATGAAATGTCTTAAGGATAATAATTAATCTAGGTCACTAGGTGAAGGATATACTGTCCTTTTTTCAACCAGGGGAGGGCTGTAACCTTTCAGGAGTAGTAGATTCGTCATTTCTTAAAAACATTCTAGAAAGCAGGCTCTACTCGCTCGAGTTCAGCCTTGCACGAGCAATTTTTGACTGATGAATTGACGCGTTAGTTTAAGGTGGCAATCCAAGTTAATTAATTTAATGACGTTCTTAACGCCGGCTTTTGCCCGGCACCGGCCAACGAAAAGCAGAACACCAGATTTCTGTACCAGGGGCCAGCATTAAAAGCCCAGAACGTGGAACGGAAAGCCGAAAGAAGAGGTCCCTGTCGGACGGAAGTGTCAACCTCTCTGCTTCTTCCAACGTGGCAACGGCAGCAACATCAAAATAAAGTCGGCGGCGCCCTCGGACCTCGCCCGCGTCTTCTCGTCAAAAAGAGGCCTCTGCCCCCGGACGAGCTGAAGCCAGGTGAACCGAGCGCAGACCGACCCGCCCCGGCCGCGCCACTCCACCAGCCACCAGGGTCACCACGACGCGTCGACGCGGCGGCCCCCGGCCTCCCACGAGCCGAACCGCCTCTTTTCCAAAAGCCAAACCACCACCCGTCCACCCCCATTCTCTCTTTCCTTTCGCACCCCCGTGACCCATCTCGCCCCTTCTTCTCGCCTCGCCGCCGCCGCCGCCGATGGGCTCCGGGGAGGAGCCGTCGCAGATGCGGAGGGCGCTGGTGGACTCGCTCGCGGGCGCCATCTCCGGCGGCATCTCCCGCACCGTCACCTCCCCCCTCGACGTCATCAAAATCCGCTTCCAGGTCCGCTCTCCCCTCCCCTTAACCTCTCCTCCCCTCTCCTCCCGTGGTACATTTTCCGGCCCGGCTGTCGCGATGCTGCTCGATGAGGCACCACCGCTGTTTGTTCGCGAGCTAGGTATTGTAAGATTGCTCGGTTGGGATCAGCTGGCGGAGTATTTGTTGAGGGTGCTGGCGTGCCTTATAAAGGGGAGGCGGTACTTTCGGTGTTTGTATTGCCGGAAGCCGTTTAGCTTGTCTGATTCGCGCCGGCATTGCGTATCTGCAGGAATTCGGGGTACGTGAGTGCCTGCAGCTGCGTTTGTCTCTGTTTATCTGTGGTTTGAGCATGGGATAGATTACTTGGTCCGATCAATTCGGAAATGGATTAGGTGTATGCAGTATTTGAGGTCACGAGGTACACATGGATTAACTGATTAACTGCATGGTTTGGGAGCGGTTTCGTCTCTGCGCTAACGGCTAGGCATGATGTCTATTGATTTAGGATGATGTTGCCAGTTTTAGCTTATTTCCTTGTTTTGGTAGCTTGTCTGGGTATTCCCTAATATGGTCACCGTACACTTAGTCAGAAATGTTGATGAGTTCTACTGAGCTTGGATGGTTGGAAATGTTGTTGGTTTACTGAAACTAAGGGCAGGGATTGCTGTTTAGTCTATTAACTTCCGCAACCTCACCGGAAATGCATTGTGATAAGCTTACCAAATGCCAATATTCATTGTAATCGTGCTTTTTATTATGTGTAACCTTGATAAGAATCTCTGGATGTATGCTTCATTATGGTTTTGAGGACCCTTTTTGCAGAATAATTTTGTACATGTACCTTTTACTCAATATTATTGCTTTTCTACTAAATTTCCATCATAGTATTTTTTACTCGGTATTATTGCTTTCCCACTAAAATAACATGATAATATTTTTTACTCGATACTATTGCTTTCCCACAAAAATTACATGATAGTACTGAAAGCGAGGTACATCTTTCCGCACCCACCCACCACACACACACACAACATATCTCCTCCCGTGGTACATTTTCCAGCAGTGCTGCTCGCTGGGGGAACCACTGCTGTTTGTTCAGATTGCTTGGTTTGGATCACTTGGGGCTGGGGGAATTTTTTTTAAACTTTGGGTGTTGGCGTCTCCCGGGGGAGGCTGTAGGTTCGGTGTTTGGATACCCGAAGCCATGAAGCTTGTCTGATTTGTGCCTGCATTGCATATCTGCAGGACTTTGGGGGTCTGCGAGTGCCTGTGGCTGCGTTTGTCTGTGTTTATGTGTGGTTTGAGAGTGGGGTAGCTACTTGGTTCGATCAATTTGGAATGGATTAGGTATATTTGTATTTGAAGTCACGGGGTACACATGGATTTACTGATTAAGGTACCGTTTGGTTACCATGGGATTTTAAGAACGGATAAAAAAAAATCTCAGAATCCTAGCATCTCATCCGAACAGGCTAGAATTCTACGGGATTCTAACAAACATGCACAGAACCTAAGAAACACCAGGGATTATTTTTATCCATAATCCGAAATTAAGAATCTGCTCCAAATGGGACCTAACTGCATGGTTTGGGAGCTAAGTGATAGGCATGATCGGTATTGGTTTAGGATGATGTTGCCTCTTTTAGCTTATTTCCTTGTTGTGGTGGCTTGTCTGGGTTATGCTGAGTTTGGATGGTTGGAAATGCTGTTTGTTTTTTAAATTAAGGCTGGGGATTGCTGTTTAATCTATTAAGTTTTGCATCATCACTGGATGTTCAGAGGCTTCTTCAATATTTTCTGCAGGTTCAGCTAGAACCCACAACCTCATGGGGTATTCTTCGAAGGGATGTATATGGACCTTCCAAATACACTGGGCTTCTGCAAGCAACCAAAGACATTCTCAGAGAGGAAGGTTTACCGGTATGTGCCTTTCCTTGGACACTCTTGGCTTACCGTGTCTTGGTAGAGTCCTACCCTATAGTCTGGAACCAGAAGAATTCTGATTTTCCTTTTAGTAATCCATGTCTTGTTGAGCTTTGTTTGGTCAGAAGTGCGTTTGGATTTTCCACAGCTTCCTGCCTTTTACATCCCCATCTACTTTTTAGATACTGTTAGGTGGCTTGTGTAGACATGGACATATCGATATCTCACAACTAATGAAGCTTGCTTTGCTCTCAACAAGCAAATCGTGTAAGTTGTGGCAATAAAAGGGGGTCATGACTTATTTACATTTTGGCGCGGGAGGTTTCCGCTTCGCTTCAGGCCATAAGCGGTCCCTAAGCTGCGTCGGAACTTGGGAGGAGGAGCGGGGAGCCGGGAGAGGGAATGGCCGAGCGGAGAGCTGCGGGCGGGTGCGCCGCCTTGCTGAAGCAGCAGCTGCCAGCTCCCGCTGCCCGCCAGCCTCGCGGGCGCCGCAGTGCAGTCGCTGGGGCTGGGCGCAGTCGACGGTGTGCGGAGGAGCGGGAGGCGCACACACAGGGGTGCCGACCGGAGGAGTGGGAGGCGGGAGGTAGAGTCTGCGAGCCGCTGATGCCAGCCCGACGCCGAACCTGGGAGCGCCCAACCGTCATCAAGGCCCCGAGCCTGAGCGCCGCCGCAGTTGCCTGCGTGCCGAGTGAGTGGGGGAGGGAGCGGATAAGGAATGCCCTGTGGGCTGTGGTCTGTGGCCTGTGCTGATCTGCCCTAAGGCCTCTGCCCTCTGCTTTGATGGGCCGATGCAGGACAGTGACCCAGCCCCAAAACAAAAGCCCATCACTCCAAACTATGACAGTGGCCAGAGGGCCCTTGTCTTCAACCTATTGCATGAATCTGATTTGCTAATGTGTGATACTTATCAATTTGACAGCCGATTACATGAATCTGATTTGCTACAGTACAGAACGCTTAAGCGACGCTTAGGACGCTTAAGCCCACTTAAGCTCTAAGTGGCAGGTCACCGCTCGCTTAGCGCTTAACGCTTAACAGAACTTTGCTTTCCTGTGATCTGTGATAAGTTCTTGCCTTTATCACTGTTAGTATATTAATCTCCATATGTGTTCTTACCATGCAAGATTGTTGAATTTCAGGGATTTTGGAGAGGAAATGTACCAGCTCTGTTGATGTATATGCCATATACTGCTATACAATTCACTGTTCTACACAAACTAAAAACATTTGCTTCTGGTTCATCTAGAACAGGTACCTTGTCCGCATAAGGCACCCATACAACGTTATTTGTAGCTTTATTTATACTGTATTAGTTGCAAGTTGCAACAGTCATTCCCCAGACCTTAACAATAAGGTTCGCAGTAGTTTTCTTTCAGCGACTGCGTTCTGTGGCAAAGCATGCTACATCTTATTACCTGTGTATCATATCACTAGTGCCAGAGTGCCACCATAGAGGAAAAGAGTACACTTAAGCTTAACCATGGTGCTCCTTCGACATTCAGTTGTTCCTGTGACTTCAGTTCCAATGAATGAATGTGGTGTTCTAAGGGATCCTATTTTCATTGTTTTTTTTCCTTCTGACAAAATGGCAGTTACAGTTCCATGAAAACTTGAATTTTTTCAGTTCTCGTGGCATTCTCTAGGATTGTCCATTTTGGAATCTTTGATGATTTCTTTTTTTTTTATTTATGATTAAACCATGGATTATTTTGTAGTACAACTAACTTTGGAGTTGTTGGCTCATGTATCAAACTGTTGACTTTCAGAGTAGTGTTTTGATGTGGTTGCCTCCATTATAGAAGTTGGCAATGCCATGACCAAACCTGTTTTAACTTTCAGATTAGTGATTGATTATGTGGTGTTAGTTGAATGATTTGAACATTTTCCCAATCTCGCCTCTTTATCACTGATTTTTTTAATATGCTACCTTCAAAGTTGGTTAGCTGCTGTAACTCATCTCACTGCCATATTAAAAAAACATATATATTATCTAAAACTAGCACTATTGTGAGTATATGCATTCCTACAATCTTATTTGATCTATTGGTCTTTTTCTCTCTCAGAGGATCATTTGCATTTGAGCCCTTACTTATCCTATGTAAGTGGAGCTCTAGCAGGATGTACAGCAACTATAGGGTCATATCCATTTGACCTCCTGAGGACTATTCTTGCATCACAGGGTGAACCAAAGGTAAGTTTGGTACTTTGGTTTTACCTTCGGTCTACAAAACTGTTTTTTTTTAAACACCTGTGGCATGTTTAGTTGTGTGTAATTGATTCGGATGATGAGGACTTAAGGTGAGAGGCATTATTATTAAAGTCACTTTGTTGCTAGTGTGTCAATGAGTGCCTGGGATTTCAACAGAAAGGGAATCAAGAAATTTGTAGGTCCAACACCCACTAATTCAAACCGATAGAGGGGTAGTAATTGGAAGGCTATTGTTGTATGGTGATGAATGGATGCATACCGACCTTCATAAATCATAAACTAGTGTCTTACCATTTTCCTATCCCCTTTGCCAAACAATGTGCTGGGCTTTAAATTGAACTTTCTACACCCTGTCTCACGAATAAACCATAAACTTGTTCTTTAGTTATGACTCTGTTAGCTTGGTGTTGGGACTGCTCATATTCTTAAAGATATGATGTTTTATTTTGAGGCTGGTGTAGTTCCTGGGAGTTTTTTTTTTTCCCCATCACTGTAAATATGTGAAAATGTTTTGTATTAGTTTGCTGCTTATAATGGATGCCATTATGCATTCAATTCTTTGTTGAGATGTCAATGTTTTCGGCACTTCTGATGCCACACAGGGTTTGCTGATTCAGAGTTGTATTTTTCTCTGTAGGTTTACCCCAATATGAGGTCTGCATTTGTTGATATAATTAAATCTCGTGGTGTTCAAGGGCTTTATTCTGGTCTAACTCCAACTCTTGTTGAAATCATACCATATGCCGGTTTGCAGTTTGGTTCATATGACACTTTCAAACGTTCGATGATGGTAATGACATTAAACTCACAGGTTTTGCATATTGCATACTTAGATAAGTATAGAGTTGCTTCTGTTGCATACATGGCTTACGTGCTTGTCAAGGATACCAAATACTTCTATGATTGCTGGTAGAACTTAGTCTTCCTGACTGTATTTTCTGCCATGCAGGCATGGAACAGATATAAATATTCGCATCTTCACTTGGGAAGCGAGGATGATTCAGTATCAAGTTTCCAACTATTTCTTTGTGGGTTTGCAGCTGGGACATTTTCAAAGGCTGCATGCCACCCACTTGATGTTGTAAAGAAAAGGTTCCAGGTGATTTTCTTGCCTTGAGAGAAACTGATTTCCTCCAGTTGCTTCATAGCATTTAGATATAGGCAAATAACTTGATACTGCATAGCTTTGAGGTATTCATTGTGGTTTCTCATTGTATAGTTGTCTGTCTGTTGTAATTACTTAGGAGTATAAAGTCCTTTATATATACATCAGTAGAATCCTTTTCTATATGCACTCATGTACTGTATATTGCCCCCATGGGGCTATTATTCAACACAAGTGCTAAAAAAGGACTGTACTGACTTATACATAACATAAAGGACTCTACTCCTAACACACGCCATGCTCCACCTGGCCAGTTACCATTTCCTAAGTAACTATAAAGGCAGCTGCAGGATATAACATTTTCTTACTAAATTAATTAGGCATATACCGTTTCTTTAGTGAATTAGTCCTTTCTGGCCTAAAACAAAAACAAAAACAAAAACATTTCATATGCTCCAAATTCGACAAACTTATCACTGGTATTTGAATCTTCTCTCTTGGTCATGCCCAACATTGCAACTTCAACCTTGACACTTCTTTTTTTAACTGATCTTGCGAATGTGTGTATGTTTGGCCATTCTCAGCGGAGAGTTTCGTTGCGTTGTTTTGAAGAAAGTAGAATGAAATAAAACATGGATGAAACACTCACTCTCAATGCATAGTTTCATTCTTTTTGTTTCATACTTTTTTGTTTAGAGTTGGTAAGCGAGCCAAGAGAGTTTCATTCTCTTCTTAAAAACCTTGCCACATCATAAAAAATGTGTACATGGCAACCTATTAAATGTGAATGAAACTTTGATGAAACTACCACTAAGGCCTTGTTTGTCTGCACACAAATCCATGTGGGTTGGAGTGGATTGGAGTGTATTTGGGTGCAGCCAAACAAGCCCTAAGACTGGCCTTATAAAGTGGTCTTGTCCTTTAGTCATCTACTCATTTATGTCACTACATGAAGTTTATTTGTATAGAATATCTGCACCCTTTCGAGTTAATAATAGTAGTCTCTTTTTGTTCACTGGGCATTATTTTGTGTCAGTATGTTTCTGCTGACTTACTGAAGACATCTATTTCCATACCATTATATTTGCTTGTTGCCACTTGCCAGTATGGCAGTTTTTTGTATACTGGTAAGTATACCACTTCATTGAGGAATCAGTTGACCTTAGTGCCTCCTAGGCGCAAATGCCCATTTAGGTTGGTGATGAATTACTTGAGTTATGGATCATAATAGATTTCATGTCTTTTGTTATACTCTAACTGTATTTATCTTGAGATTGCTAGCCATGGGATGATCAGGTTTCCTCTGTCATAATGCAGATTGAAGGACTAAAACGCCATCCAAGGTATGGAGCTCGAATTGAGAGCAGCACATACAAGGGCATGTACCATGCCTTGAAGGAGATTGTCGCAAAGGAGGGATTTGGAGGCCTTTTATAAGGGCCTTTTCCCCTCTCTGGTGAAATCGGCCCCTGCTGGTGCTGTGACATTTGTGGCATATGAATACATCTCAGACTGGTTAGAGTCGATACTGATGTGAAAATCTTCAATGCAGTAATATTTTATCCCCCATTTTTCTGTTACTGTCTATATTCTTTTTCCCTGCTGTTGTACACGTGTCTGGAAGAGGCTGCAGTTCCATTGGATCTTGCAGTCCATACGAGGTTTGGGAGCGTGCTAAAATCAACTGGATGTTCATGCTCGTAAGCTCCTCTCATGGGTTTTTGGCAAATCATTAGACGTTACACAAATTTGCAATCGAGTTGATCACTGAAGATTTGCATTTCTATAGATGTCTATGCACTGAGGCCTATCTTTTCAAACTGAAGTTTTACGGTTTTTTTGTTCTGTGCATGACAGTTCACGTTCAAAGCAGTGATAGAACCTGAAAATGATTTGCAGGATAGGGAGCAAGGCTGGAGTTGAGTGATTTCTTGTTGGATCATGGAGCTGTCAGGATGCCATGATGGAAAACTTTTTTGAGGAGGATGGAGACCACAAGGTCAATCATCAAGTGCATACAATTCCTAGAGATCTGATACATGTAAAGCCTTACATAGAGGAGCCGTTTTGCCGTTTCTTATTCTTTTCCCCCCGTTGCCTAATGTGGTGGTAGGGCATTCGTTGGCTTGTAAAAAGGCTGAGTAAAACTAACATAGTGATTGTGACACATCACACATGATGAAAGTCAAAAGCAGCCGCCAGTTTTGTTGGGATCGTGTTACGAATCTTTTTTCGGCTCTAGTCATGTTATATCGACTCCAGCTTGTACGAGTAACGATGTATATGCCAAAAAGTTGGCTCATGCTTAAATGGCAGTCGTAATTCATCCAACCATTTGTTGCCGGACCTTTGGTGATATGGATCATGGATGGCAGTTGCATTGTATGCTATAGGCTTCCTGAAGGCTATTTTATCCAGCAGATCGTACTTGAGCTATGGATGATCATGCCTTCGCAGCTTTCATGACATTATTATTATTATGTACGTGTTGAGCGGTAGGCATTTCTACTGCAGTATTACATGCATCCCATATTAGTTCGTTTTAGAATCTATAATGAAAACCAACGCCTAAGCTAAAAGACCATATAAGATGTAGAAATAGAGGTATATTGGAAAAGAAAAAGGTGTTGAGAAAAGAAAATATGTATTGGGGCCTGGGAGGTGAGAAGGTCGGTTATTCTGAAACAAAATTTAAAGTACTATATAATATCATCTATTTTTATATGGAGGGAGTAGGACTAATCTTTGTGTCAGATATCGTCCGAGTTGAACAGTGTGTGTTGCCTTTGCCTGGCCTGCAAGGCAGAAGTAATGAATGTCAAAGTGTGTTGCAGTTATTGCGAAAATCATTCTCTATATCTTTTCATCCTCCAAAAGGTTCTTTATATTTGTGTGTACTTTAAAAGCTAGCCTCAATTTATATTTATCTAGCGAGAAATCTAAATAGAGAAACTGTTTGAGGGTAGAATTTCACCAAAACACTATTAGTATCAGTTAGGAATGATATAAAAAAAGAACTCTTCGACTTACTCAAAAAGGGAAAATAAATTTGAAAACACATCATGTCATGGACATGTCATATACCATTTGATTCACTGACCATGATGCTAGTGTTATGTTGAGATCATGAATTGCGACTCAAACATATTAAGAATTATCATAACACTTTGGACTCATTTTATCAATTGTATTGAAAGAACCGTGTCCAAGATAACCCTAAGAAAACTAGAGATGAAAAATGGGACATGGCCATTTGCTTTCTAAAAGCCAAACATCAAAGGGATTAAAACCCCAAGAAAATTTGGACTTCTTTTTTTAGTTACAGATTCTGCCCACATAAAAACAGTAACAAAAAGCTACTCTCCTCGTTTCAAATTATAAGATGTTAATTTTTAATAAATTTATTTGATTATATATTTAGACATAATGTATATCCGAGTAAATATAAAAATTACTTATTTAGTAAAATCAAAACGTCATATAATCTAGAGTGGAGGAAGTATTTGTTTCGTAGGTAGAACTCACACTAGTTTGAAATTTTAGTTCACTTCACTTAGTTCTAAGACAAATTTATTTAATTTTATTTTAACTAAGTTTTTTCAAAAAATATATCAACATCTATAAATTCAAATATATGCATTATAAATACGTATTTAAAAGATTTTATAAAACTAATTTAGTACTGTAATGTCGAAACTTTGTCAAATTATTAAAGAAGAAGTTTGACTTAACACAAAGTTAAAGCGGTTGTACCAAAACATTTTTTTTAAAGATAACACTGACATAGTGGTCCCCACTGCTCTGTAACAGGCGATGACCCCCGAGCCTGTTAATTAACAACCCCACTAATAACGGAAGCGAACGAGGGGGAAAAAGAAAAAGAAAAAGAAAAAAAGCTCTCCCTGTTTCCCACCTTCAACTCTTTCCTTCTCATCTCGTCTCCCTCGCATCCCATCTCCTTCCTCCTCCTCGAGGCCCACCACCAAACCCTAGCCCACCGCTGTCCCGACTCCCCTAGCCAGCCAGGACGTCGAAGAGGACTGCGGCGGAGGCGGCAACCTGATGCCCAGCCCCCGGTGGGGGCCATGGAGCTCGTCCCCTTCAAGCCCGCGGACGGAGCTCTCGTCGAGGTGGGCTCCGGGTCCTTGGACGGCACGGGCTCGATCTCGGCGATGGTGGCGGCGCAGCAGGAGCTGCTGCACGAACAGGTGGACCAGCTCCAGCGCCTCGTCGTCGCTCAGTGCCGCCTCACAGGCGTCAACCCTCTCGCCCAGGAGATGGTCAGCAACTCCCATCTTCAATCCTTGCCTTGTTCTATTGAGCTTCTTTGCATGATGTGAGCTGGGCAATTTCTAGTGGAGTAGCATGTGAATTGCTTCGGGGATATATATGCGATTGGGCGTGGGTAAAACCGTAGGTTCCTAATGGTCATATGTGAGCGGAGTATGTCATTCTAACTTTAGGCTGTGCTTCATCATAGTTCCTACATACTGTGGTGCTCCGTGGTAGAAACTGGAAAGTTCTCCGTGTTCCTGAAACTAGGAAAGTTCTTCTAATATTTAGACTATGAAGGCTTGTGTTGTTATGAAATATAAAACTGTTCTGATCCTTCCTTAGTGCAATTGTTAAACCATTATACAGCATTGCAATGTTATTGTGTTTGTGTTATGGATTATGAATATCGAAAGAATAAACTTTTGAGTGGATGCGAGATGTTTAGGTTGAAGATTGTTGGACAACACTTTTTCTGCTTCCATGTTTTGCTTGCTTGCTCTCTTTCTGTGTTATTAGCTTTCTATAGCATTCAAACACACTGCATGCCATGAGCCGTCGTCATCGTTTTCAGCTAAATTACTTTGATTCATCCGTTGACTTATGTTGCATTTGTTTGGTTGTTGCAGGCTGCCGGTGCATTGTCTATCAAGATAGGTCAGTTTGTCCACTTCAATTGAATGCACACTGGTACAGCATATGTGGTGGATGTCTTAGCGTACAGTATTGTAAAATGACATGGACACCATGATGTAGCATAGCTAACTTACGACAATGTGCTGTTTTTTTGAACCTGATCGCCAAAAAACATCATGAGCTTGCGCTTGAATTCTCCGAGTCTAAAGTGACACAATATCTTTTTTTTTCAAAAAAAAAATCCATAATTTTTGTAATTATCGCATGCTGTTCTAACTTGTAAGCACTATTTAATGTTAGTTAAAGCTTTGCAGGTAAGAGGCCAAGGGATCTGTTGAATCCAAAAGCAGTGAAGTGCATGCAGTCACTTTTTGCCTTGAAGGACACTCTTGGCAAAAGAGAAACCCGAGAAATTAGTTTACTCTGTGGGGTCACCGTTACGCAGGTCTGCTGCACATCTCAGATGTGATACTTTTTTGTACTTCGATTTGATTTGACGCATTATGCTTTGTTTTGTGTGCCCTCATAAACCTGTTTATAACATTAAAAATGTCATCAAAGCAATTGGACAGAATCTGTAGAAATGCTTTCAACAGAACTAGGCTTATTTTATATTTGTAGTCAAATAAGTGGAATGTATTTTTCATTCTTCTTTCCCTCTACATTCAAATTAATCACACTAGCTGCTTTTATTCTTACTGTCTCTTACCCAAACGGGCTTCTACTTTAGTTAGGTAGCTCTAGTAGCACTCCTCAGGGCCTACATTTGATTCTTTGTGGGAACGAATTTCAGGCCGGGGTTAAAAAAAATCCCCTCGTCTGTCCATACGCCAAAGCACATAAGGTCCGGTCCAAGGTCGTGGTCGTTCTCACATGGGCTGTGGTGCCTCTGTGTATGGATGGGGCAGGGGTTCGGGGGTTTTCTCGATGTGTGTGAGAAGGTCTTGTTAGCAAAATGCTGGGCGGGGTTGAGTTATTTTATGCCTTGTTTTTCTTTTCAATTTTCTTTTATTTACAGTTTTCATGTAATAATAACCTGCACGTTAATAAATGTTAGGTTAGAGAATTCTTTACAATTCAACGATCGCGAGTGAGAAAATTTGTTCGTCTGTCTCAAGAAAAAGCGCTGAGAATAGAAACACCCAAGGAGCAGGACAATGCATACTCCATAAACGGTGAGCAGATACCATTGGACATAGAGGCACAAGCTGAAGTTATTGAACCTTTGAGCACTTTAGAACCAATGGTCCTACAGAGCTCTTTGCAACCAACGGATGTCCCTCAGGTCTCTTTGCAATCAATGGAGCTCCAACAAAGCGATCTGCAGCACATGGAAGTCTTCCAAAATTCTTTGCAACAAGCAGAGGCCCAACAGAACTTTGCAGCTCCTGTGATGCCATCTGGAACAATGGTTATGCAACCAATTGATGCTAAGGTTAGCTCACAATCTGTTCGAAAGGAAATTAAGCAAGAGGAAGTTCATCCTGGTGTTGAGTCAGAAGATAAGAAGTTCTTGGAAAGTATCTTCGCTCTAATGCAGAAGGAGGAAACATTCTCTGGGCAGGTCAAATTAATGGAATGGATTCTGCAAATAAATAATGTTTCAGTTCTTAGTAGGTAAGACACCAGCTCTTTAGTACTAACTGAGCTTTCAATGATCATATTTATACTTGGCTTCACCTTTCCAATAACCATTCAGGTTCGTAACGATGGGTGGTTTGACCATTATGTCAACATGGTTGAGTCAAGCAGCAATTGAAGAGCAAACATCGGTTATCCATGTTATTTTCAAGGTTCTTATATTTTTCTTCGGTGAACATGTAATGTACTTATGTGGGGCATGCTTTTTTTTTTGACTCATATTACTGTTGTAGGTGCTCCTCCACCTTCCATTACATAAGGCTTTACCAGTCCACATGTCAGTTGCTCTGCAAACAATTAATAAGTTGCGGTTTTATAGAACACAAGGTGTGTATAAATCACCACAAGGCTTCTGTATTTTGCGCATACTTACTGGGTGGTGGTATTTTGCTTTACTATTGTTTGGAAACTTGATCTTCTAAGATAAAAATGTTGTTAATTTGCACCCCTTGCAAATGATATTTTGAATTAGTGATGATACAACTGAGTTGATGTAGGAACTCTGCTGAGGCTGAGAGCACCTTAAGGTTGTGATATTTGGGTTTTTGATTTTAATAAAGTGGCAAAAAGCTCACAGTTTTGATTGCTCTGTTCTGATTCACTTCTCCAGTTTGTTATCGATGAGAATGAGATGGCATTTCCCATCAGAATTTTATCTGATGCATCTGTTCTAGCATTTGTTTCCATTTCATATTCCACAGTAATGTTGTATTAAGTTATGCACATATAGATGTTTCTTTTTCTTTGGCCTGGTAATTAGAACTTATCTGATTCCAAGATCAGACATATCGAGCAGGGCTAGGAACCTCTTATCCAGATTGAGCAAAGTGCTTGTAAGGATTCAGGCATTGAAGAAACCTCAGAAGGACTTGATATGTAAACAAAGGTGAATTTTCCTTTCTAACACTGACACTGCAGTGCTTTCACTCCCCTTTTGTTTATACCCTTTGTTTAAAGGAGCAAATTATAGTTTTATAATTTCTTTTGCAGGATAAGTGAAATTCTGCGTGATGAGTCTTGGAAATCTGAAGTTGACATTACTGTAAGCATCTTCTAAGTGATACCATGTATGTCAGCACATTAGCTGTACTTTGCAAGTTTAACTTTTGTGCTCTTACCAGGAGGAGATACTTGCCTTGACTGATGGTGCCAATGAGAGGTACTTTTCCTCTATGGTCTCTGCATTGAGCACGATTGAATTGCAGTAGAGCGAAATGATGTACCTAACATTCATTTGACTAGTATAATTGTAGTTTGACCTTGTTTCTGTGTTATTGTGCAGCAAGCCTGAGCCCAGAAAAACACCAATGCTTCTCACTGCTTCTGCTGATGAGGCAAACAAAAGGAGTTCTGTGCAGACAAGTATCCTTTACCTAAATATAGATTCATCTCTGTACATTTTTTTTTGGGTGAAATATGGTCGCTAATACCATTGCATGTATATAGGCTATTAAAGAATATATTTATTTCATCCACAGCTTCCAAGCACTTGCAATTTTATATGTCTTTATGGTAGGTTTTTGGAAGCAAATAATTTGCGTCCGTATTATTCTGTACTAATATCTTGGTGGATTTTAATAGTAGCTTGGCAGTGGTTTTCACTGTTTATAAAAAAAAAAATCATTTAGGTAAATGGCATTGCTTAAAAATTTGTTCTGAGATGTTTGTGTTTAGTCAATAAGGATTTGCTAAATTGAATGATTGTCTATTGTGCAAGGTTTACTAGGTCAGGCTATGTATTTTTTAGTTATTATTAATTGCTTGTGAAGAATGGTAAAAAGCCTGTTGATTTGTTCATTCATTATTTCTCTTGGTATTTACTGTAGCTCAAACTGCCTGAGCGCATTTCCTTATCTGATTTCCAGAACCCAAACAAAAAAGGAAAGTTCTACTTGTGGAACATCCAAATAAGAAAGCTGCGGGGAAGAACACTACTTCTGTCAGGAACACATCTACAAACAATAGCAGGCCATTATCTGCAGATGATATTCAAAAAGCAAAGATGCGTGCCATGTTTATGCAGGAGAAGTATGGCAAGATTGACACAAATAAAGCGAGTGATAAACCACAAGCAATGGAAACACAAAAGGCAGCTGGATTAGTAAATTCAAATGCATCACCTATGCCCATAAGTCCCCATACATCAGCTGCACGACCTGTTGACCCAAGCCCATCTACTTCTAAACAAAGCACGGATTCTCATCCTGATAATGCAGAAATTTCAGGTGGTTTGAAGTTAAACATAGGTTCCAAAAATAATGTTATAGAGAAGTTGGATTCCAAGAGAGTTCTTTGGCAAATACCACCAGGTATATTTTTGCTTTGTGTTCCTCGATTTCCCATTCTTTTGAATGTTGAATAGTTTTGAGCTCCTTATTGGACAATGCAAATCAGCAAAAGTTGTGCAGAAGTTCAAGAACTAAGCATGCTCAGTGCAAGCCTCTGAAGCACTTACATTAGGCATCATTCTCCAAATCAGTGTGTTACTGTGATCCAGCTTCAGTCAAAATGGAAAAAAAAAATACCCCCAAATCCTGCACACGTGCTGTATATTCCCTGATCCCATAAAAAAGCGACTAAGAAATTAGTGGCTCTCCTGTGTCATTCGAGAGAGAAATAGACATTTAACTAACGTATCTGACTGACTGACCCTAAAAAATTGGTAATGAAACAGTTTTTCTGAAGGGCTGGTTGGCTGCCTGTAGGTAGCCATCCTTATTTTGTGTGCACTCAGCTTATGCAGAATGTAACACATCATTTGGATCTATGCGTTCGCTATCAAACTTTTGAAGGAACGGTGTACGGCAGTGCAGTGTGTACTGTTTCCTGAAATGGCACGAGATTGGCAACCACGGTTATGCACTGTGTACTGTATCCTGAAACAAGGATCTGTCCTGTGTCTTGAATCAGTTTATTGCTATTGTTTTCAAGTTGGAAGGTTTGCAAGCCCATAGCTATTGTTTTCAAGTTGGAAGGTTTGCAAGGCCATAGCTATTGTGCACTGTCCAATGCTAAACGGTGTTCTTTTTTGCTGCATTTGCAGAAATGCATATATAAGCATAAAAATGAATTAACACCTGTACTCTCTCTTGTTTTCATAAGGTGTGGTTTGACCTCGCAGAATGGCAGTCTCTAACGTCGCACTTTTACCATTAAAATTTTATCTATTGTAATCCACATGATTATGAATTTAAAGTCATATGAAAGCATTGTTAAATATGAAGTACCAAATTTGAGTGGTATAATCTACAAATTCTTAGATTAAGTGTTAGTCAGAAGGTTAACAAGTTTGAATCTTGGGTTGCATGCACACCTTACAAAAAAAGAAAAGGGAGGACCTTTTTACACATAAGTGGTTCAAATAAAACCTAATGTTCCTCCATGTACGCCCAACATTTTAGTGAATTCGATAAGTTTAGTAAAAAGATGAAATACTAATCCAATAACTTTTTACTCACCAAAGAACACCTGCAATTTACCCCATGAACATAGCACCATTTTAATTTCATTTGCTCAAAAAACCTTGATGAGTTGGGCTCTGTTTGATTACTTCACATAAGATGAGTTCGTGAGAATTGTGTTCAAATTCATTTTTTGGGAATTAGCAGATGGAAAGGCCTGCAGTCCTTACTAATATTAGGCGCTGAGTACATCGGAGATATGTTGCGTACAAAATGTTGTAATTACTAGTTGGACCAGCAAGTTCAATGTTGATTCCATGGATTGCCATATTTCCTTGTTTCTTATATAGTGTCACTGTGCCTGTAGTTTATGTATTTTACCTGGGGCTATAGATGCATAATTTGTTGTAGGCCTATTTATTTCTAACATCTGAAGCAATCACTGATCTTTCTGTGATCCTCGTTCATTACTAGTGAAGCTCTGTGATGTCTGCTACTGTTGATTCGACTATCAGTGAGACACACTGTAATTTCAAAATACAGAACTTGCAAAGCCCATTACAGAAAACCTCAGAATCCTTGTTATGCAGGACCAGCTTTGTGATCATGAGAACGCTAGTATGTTGCCTATTGCAGTGTTTTTAAAGTTTGAGCTTTTGTAACTTGCGATGTTCTTTTAGGAGATTCTGCCAAAAGGTTGACTTCCACAACATTGGTTTATTTGATCATTATTTGAAATATATTGCCTATTGTTGCAGCGGTATGGATAGACCCCTCATGGAGTGTAGGAGCTGGTGACAACAGCAAGGAGCTCGAGGTTCAAGCACAGAGAAACCGGCGTGAAAAGGAAACCTTTTATGCAAGTCAGAAGGACATCCCAATGAATCCAAAGGATCCATGGGATGTGGAAATGGACTTTGATGACAGCCTGACCCCAGAAATTCCAATTGATCAGGTGCCAGATATTGACGCTATGGAAACGGATAGTCTTCGCGCAGCACCTAATGATGTGGCTCCTGTTAAGGAGAAGCAGATTGAATCTACACCATCAACATCAGGTGCAATTGCTGATGGTGCAGGTGCTGATACTGATTATGAATTGCTTACAGTGCTACTCAAGAATCCGGAGCTTGTTTTTGCATTAACATCTAATAGCAAAGGGGAGAACATGCCTAACGAACAGACCATTGCACTTCTGGATACACTGAAGCAGACTGGCCTCAGCCTTTCAGAGCTTGTTAACAGTCTGGGGAATGGTGCTGGGTTTCCAAAAGAGCCAGAGCCAGAGCCAGAGCCAGAACCTATTCCTGCTTCGCTTCCATCGCCAACTCCACCAGACCGTACATCAAGGGTTTGTCTGCTTGCTTTTCCATGTTATCTAGTGTTTATTCTGTCTTTTGTTATTCATGTGATAATTCTTTGGCAGGCTGTCTGGAGACCAGAGCATCCAATGCAGGTGAGGGCTCCAAACTTGCAGCAGACACATTTGCCAAGCCGGGGGAGTACACCTCCTATTGCAAATGCCATGCAGCAAAGCTTCTCAAATGTTGTCAGTTCGTTACCCTCACAACCTTATGCTTCAGTTTCGGTTTCGCCGGCACAGATTCAAGCTAACACCCAATCTCTACCACAGTTGGCGGTCTCTGTAAATCCGCCAATTCAACATGTTTCCCCTGTGAATAACCATCCGAATAGAGCTTTAGTACATCAGCATAACCAGCAATACGCTTTGTTATCTGATCCTGTTGCCACGCCCTTGCATCAACAAGCAGCGGTGAGCAACCCAACCCATGGACTCCAGAGTATCCCGAACCCTGCTGTAGCACGTTCGTCGTTGCCTGAGCCTAATGCATCTTACACAACACTTCCTTGGCAATCTAATGCTGCTGACATCACCCACACTGGACGAAATGCAGCGGCTGATCCATGGGCTGCCCGCACAACTAACTCATATAATACTGCATCAGCAAACACAGTGCCGTTTGCTAACCAGAGTGCTTACGGTGATCAAAGCTCACATAGTGCATACAATTCCTATGGTTCTGCGGCAGTTTCGTCCCATTCTGTTCGAACTGGGTACGGACATGACAGAAATGGTTACAGCCGACCTCCAGTGGCAGAGTACCAATCGATGGTGCGTGATGACCACCGGCAACACTCAAGGTCACCTGATCCTGGCGTGGCCCGGGACTATGGTGGCACGCAAGGTTATAATCAGCAGCCCCGAACACATTGGAGTGCAGGGCAAGGGCAACAGAGCTACAATCCTGAGCCCTCAAGGCAATGGCGTTCTTCCCAGGCACACCAGAGCTACACACCTGCCGAGTCCTCAAGGCAGTGGAGCAATGCGCATCAGAGCTACGCTCCTGAGCCGTCGAGGCAGTGGAGCTCTGATCGTCAAGGCTACAGTGTTGAGCCATCGAGGTCTTGGAGTTCCGGCCAGCAGGGCCAGAACCCGGAGGCATCCAGACAATGGAACCGGGGAAAGCAAGATCCTTACTACAATCCCAGTGATGGTCGAAGATCATACGATCAGCACCGGAGGAGATAGCAAAGCTGTATACTATTAGGTAGAATCCTGGTGGGAGGTGGTCGGTTCTTGGGATATTTTCTTTCATTTGTTCGATGTGAGGCCGGTTATTCGTTACATTGGGCTTTGTGATTGCACAAAGGCCATTGTGAAAAGCTATAGATTATGGCTATAGATTATGTACCAATCTAGTTTTGTCTCAAAATGAAAAAGAAATGTACCCATCTGGCTGGAGAGGGGAAAAAAGAAAAATGAATGATTAACTCAGAAAGAGATAAGAGGCGGCCCAGCTCGAGGTTGTTGGAGTCTTGAATGCTGAATCGAACGATCGGTCAGATTTCGTCTGTACTCATGTTGTCCACTGAAAGGTCTGTTAATTGTAGGCGTGTTTGTGCAAAATCGTAGCGAACTTGAGGACTGCCGCTTACACTTTTCAGCCGATGGATGTATCGGTGGTTTCGGTTTCTCCAGAAAAAAAAAAAGGGAGCTGAAATATCGTCGAAAAGCGTGGGAGTTGTGTCCGTGTTGCTTTCTGCAAGATGATGCTGTCACGTGAGAAGTCTACTAGCTCATTTGTCAGGGAAAAAACCCTGATCGAAATAGTAATTGACTGCTACTAACGTCACCTCACAATTAATTATATAGTAGGAGTAATGAATTCTAGTTGACTAACCACAGAGCTCCAATCAGGTACGTACGAGAAAGAGTGAAGGACGGTTTGAGCACCCAGCTCGAAAGCACAACACGGATGAGCTAGCTCACGACGCGTGTGAGCGCTTCCAACGTGCCTGGACTGGCTCTACTACTGCCTACTGGTCGGAAGTGGGGCGGACTGGAGCACATGTGATGTGCACGACTGCACGCATGACGCGCAGTTCAGACACGCATCCCATTGAAGTCGTAGTCGTAGGCCGGTCACTCGGGTGTCTCCGGGGACTGGCGGCTGCCGCTGGTCGCCGAGCGCGCACGCGCTCGCGCTGCACCCACACGAGGGAGCGGTACGGGATGCGCGAGGAGGCCCCCAAACCGAACCCATCCAAAAAAAACGCGGAAAAACACGCGAAACGACCAGGGAAACCCAGAGAAAAAGCTCGTCCCGGCACGGCATATACCTCCCCTGCTCTGCTACCGCCTCGCCCCTTCTCTGCCTCTGCTTCACTCCTCTCCTCTCGTCTCCTCCTTCCTTCCCCCGCTCCCGTCCCGTCGTGTCGCAAACCCAAACGGCCAAACACGAGTAGGCAGAAAGGCGACGCGTGTCCGTCCCGCGATGGCCACGGCGGCCGTGGCGAGGCACCACCACCACCAGCAGCGGCAGCACCGCCAGCAGCGGGGCGCGGAGCGGTGGCGGGGGCGGCGCGGCGGGAGCCGGAGCGAGATACGGTGCTCGTCGCCGGCGCAGGAGTTCGCGTCGCTGGCCGCGGTGTTCCGGCGGAGGCTCGTGGTCGGGGCCACCACGGCGGCGGCCGCGGCGTTCGGGGCCAACTTCGGCGGCGTCACCAGCTTCCTGCTCGGCCTGTCGCCGGAGCTCGGCCGCTCGCTCCGCCTCGACGTGCTCTACCCCGTCGGCGGCTTCACGCGCTGCCTCGACTCCGACAATGGGTTCGGTAAGCAGCACCCGCCGCCTCTCCCTCTCTTCCTTCCCCCACCTCCACATCTTGTTCAGTCCTGCAACTGCCATTCGCATGTGCTGGTAATGCAACTGCAAGGCTTCATCTTGGAAGAAGAGTACCTTCAAATTGAATCCGAGGGCGATTAATTGCTCCCAGTCGTTTTGATTTTGGCCGGGAGAGGGCGGAAGCCGTTCCATCTTTTTGCTTAGTTGACTTGATTTGCCTAGTGCTATTGGTGGTTAGGTACTCGTCAACAACGAGAAAATTGCTATTATATGATTCTAATCGTGTGGCTTCGCTATTCTATGACTCCTAACATCGACTTTGCTAAAATATGACTCCAAATATTTGCACTTCGTAATACATATGGTTTTGTTTGTTTTAATCTCTTTTCTCATCTTAATACATGTATTTGTTTCTGAAGTGATTCTTTTACCCCTCATTCTTTTCACCGTGAATGTTGCCTCAGTTCGGAAAAAAAAAAGTCGCTGGCCCTTGGCTGATGCCTGTGGCCGTGGCCATGCCATGCCGTCGCTGGCCCTTGGCTGGTAGTACACTAGTACACCACGACGCTGGCGCTGGTGCTCGCGGCATCAGCCACGCACACCTCCCAGCCGCCGACGGCCATGACGAGTAACAGGAACGCCGACGGCACGGCGCACATAGCTGCCACGCCGGCGGTTCCCATGGGCACGCGGTGAGCAGGTAGGCCATGCAAGTCTGCCATGCCGGGGAGCAGGTAGGCCGCGCAGGTCCGCCATGCTTATCGACAATACGTAGAGGCCTACGGAGGAGAGCACGACGCCTATTTCAATCTAGTACTTGAGCCACTTGCCGGCGAGGCCTCCGACGGCTTCAGTTCACTCCTTTCCGTGTCCACGGCGATTGGCCGTGCGTGAGCACCTTGAGGGGCGACTCTCCTCCATCCATGGCTGGGCAGCTGCTTGGGGAGGGGTGGAGGGCGGCCGGCGGCGAGCAGCCGGCAGCGGCGCGTCCAGGCGAAGACGTGTCTCTCTCTCTCGGTTACAAGACAGAAGGGCAATACGGTCATTAATAAAAAAATACATGTATTTAGATTTTAAAAATGATTAAAACAAACAAAATCATATGTATTACGAAGCGTAAACGTTTGGAGTCATATTTTAGCGAAATCAATGTTAGGAGTCATAGAATAGCGAAGCCACACGATTAGAGTCATATAATAGCAATTTTCTCGTCAACGACAACAGCAGCAAACAGACGCAACACATTGAAATGCTCTCGGTCTCCTTCCTCGTGAGACACATTGACAGCCATCGCTCTCAACCTTAAAAAAAAACATTTTGTTATGCGCAAGGCTAGCCTTTATTAATGCCCATTTGCTAACTACTCTAGTTAGCTTTCAAAAAGGAAAGACTTCTCCTACTTCTATGAGTCTATCGGTCAACCTGGGTTTACATCTCATAGCAACACGATCCATGGTGACCTCACTGGCTCGCCAGCAAGTAGTGCAAATCCGATGTCTTTTTAGTTCAACACCGTGCATGTTTATAGAGCTGGATGAAAGCTGAACAGCAGATAGTTACTGCGGGCAAAAGAACAAAAAAAGTTGCAGTGCTTGACCAGAGGGGGGGAAAAAAAATCTGAGGTCACATTCGGTAGAGGTGACGATTGCTCACCATAAAACTAGTTAGGGGTATACCTGCGTGTGCACGTTGTTGTCAAGCAGCAACTTTGCGCCCCACCAAAACTTACAGAAATAGGAAAGCCAAGTGCTTGGTGTGCACATCCCAATGACCAAAGAGGAAAAAATCGCGTTTTGATCCTATGTCACTTTTTTCATTGCTAATCACAACTTTGCTAAATTTGTAGTATTCTAAGTTCTCATAGGAGTAGTTAGTGTGCACATCCCACTGACTGAAATTAAGAGGAAAACTCGTGTTTTGATCCTAAGTCACCTTTACTTCATTGCTAATCACAATGAAGGTAATTAGTACTATTCTAAGTTCTCATTTCATTTGATTCGGAAGTTTTAGTTTAATTCATCTTAGCGACCGGAATACTGGATGGATCATAGAGATATTTGTATGTTTCTAATAGTGTTAATTTACTGAACCCTTAGCTCCTGAAGCATGAATCAAGAATCAAAACAGTTTCTGACACTGAGTCTTCCAATTTTATATATTTTCCTGTTTTTTACTTTCAATACAAATAAGTCATTAGAATGAAGAGGAGTCACGAACTGAGAATCTAGGCACCTCTGGTTTGTATATTTTCCTACTACATGCACGAGTGGCTCCAAAAATAAGTGGTCCTTCATGCAGCCAGCCAGTTAGCTACATGTCCGGCCTCCAGAGAGGTTGTATGTGTGGATCACGGGCTATCTTGTGCCACATTTAGGACCAGGAATGGCAAGCCACCTGGGCTCCATGTAATCAAAACTTATCATTGCTGGCATCTGGTGGATTTGGGATTTTGGGGAGGGGGGGCGTTCCTCCAACGACCACCATATGCATGTGTTTTACAAAATAGTGATGCTAAAAATAGGCACCATAAGATGAGTTATGAAATGACTATCTAAGTAACAAGATATTTCTTAGTCAAAATTTCAGTACGCCCCTGCCATTTTATATTGTACTAAATATATGGTGTCCGCATTTTTTTTTTTTTTTGGCAGAGTTCATCTATCCATCAAGTTGGGTTGGAGACCAGACTCTACTGTATAGAGAAGTGAAGAAGGCAGAATTGCAAAGATCACTAGACCCACCACCACTGCCAAATGGAACATCTCCATCTAGACCTCGGAACATCAGTGAACCTGTGGCAGCTTTTGGCCCCCCTGGATCCAGTGGGGAGCTCAACGTCAGTGTCATTGTCTCAACTGTACCACGAGACTTCTCGTAAGTTCAGTCAATTTGTCACTTGCCGTTCATTGCTCCAAGATAATGTGAACTGTGTCCTTTTGATTCGCTGTATATGCGAAACCTGGGAGTGAAATCATGCATAAGTTTGTTGCTCTTAAATACAAAGATACGTAGATCTCCAAGCCAGACCTAAGTTTATTCACACTATTTTGAAAACATCTTAAGTATGCAGACTTATGATAGCGATTTTTTTACCAAATAATTATTCTGCAGCGCAATATGGTTTCCACTAACGGAGCAGTTTGAATTGTTTTGAACAGGATTGAGGCTTTTGGTAGTCCAAAAGATGTGGGGGAAGTGGTGCTAAGAAGGATTGCAAGGACAAGGCGAAGCCCGGATATCAATGCTACTCTTATCGATGCCGCCTTGAGAGAAGACGCAGACAATGTGAAGTACTACAAGCTAGAGTTCCGAGTTGAAAGCCCTTCTTTCCGACGACACAATGTGGCAGTCTGCTGTGCGAGGGACGGCAAGCTTTACACCATGAACGCACAAGCACCAGAATCGGCGTGGAAAACAGTTCAGAAGGAGTTCTTTGCAATGGCTGATTCATTCAGCTTAGTGAACGATGCTTGATATAGTTAGGCACACGCAGTTTTGAACCCCTGAGCGTTTTCTCCAGTACTCAATGATGAGATGCCATGGTTTGATTTTAGAGAACTAGGACAAATGTATCATAATGTTTCTGTTATACCTTACAATCATGTCTGAAGTTTATCTTCTGCATGCATTGGATAGATAATCTAATCTTATTTCATCACGTTACTTCAAACTTCTGTCTCCATTTATTTTTTATCTGAGCAAGCGTTCCTGAACAACCATTTTGCCCATAGGGATTTATATGATGTACTTGTCGGCAATCTCCATGAGAAGTTCAGACAACTCCCTTGGCTTTGAGAACATGGGCATATGATCAGCTCCCTGCAACCCTCTCACCTCCGTGCCTGGGTTCAACGACGCCATTCGCCGCTGGAAGCCTGCCGGCACCGACGCGTCGTCCTCGGTGACGACGCACACCCGTCTCACGGCGCCATACCGCTCCGCCGTCAGGACGTTACCCTTCATGGTCGCGTCGTCTCGGAACCTCTGTGAGTGTGACAGTGACGGCCTCACCATCGCCATTGCTAGGGTGAAGTCCTGCGTTGTGCCCACCAGAACCAGAGGAAGCAGCATGGTGACGTGTGTGAGGGTGAGGCTGAGGAACTAGTGGCCATTGTCAGTTGTCAGCGGGTTGTCACCTACCTCAGGGAGGCTGAGCTGGTACAATCTCTGCTTCAGGTACTGTGGCCCGAACCGAAATGTCTCCACGGGATGCTGGGGGTCGCCGGTGGTTTCGAATTCGCAGTCCATGTAGCGGTCCGCTGGCTGTTCTTCTTGCGAAAACTAGAGTTCATCAGAAAATCATGATTGTTAGAGTGAAATTTGACGCCTTCTTGCCCTTTGTGACGAAACAATCAGACAACGCTCGGTCTCGGATTTCCGTTTACTTACCTGCTCGAAGATGAACGCCATCGGCTTCCCAGCGGCGGGCATGCCGGACGAGACGAAGATGGCGACGGCGATCCTGTCCGAATAGCGCTCCATGGCGAGCGCGAGGCTTAGCCCGCCTAAGCTGTGGCCGACGACGACCGCCTTCTCCTCGGGCGGCAGGCCGGCCAGCGCGACCAGGAGCGGCCGGCTGTACTCCTCGAAGGACGGCACCTCCTCGGCGCGGCCGGGGCTGGCGCCGCACGCGGCCATGTCCAGCGCCGTCACGCGGTGGCCCGCGGATGACAGGATGGTGGCCACCTTGTACCAGCACCACGCGCCATGGCAGGTGCCGTGCACCAGGATGAAGTGGTGCTGCTGGCGCTGCTGCTTCGTGCCGCTCTCCATAGTCTTCTGTCCTTGCCTCTGCGGTTGGTGGGATCAGGATTCAGGACGCAAAAGGACACTTCGATCCAAGGAGGAAGAGGTGAAACATCCATGTCTTGTAACCAGGAGCCAACGAAAATGGTTATGCTTGATGTACTCTCTTTGTTTTTAAACTCGATATAAAAAGTCAAGCATGACTCAACGGCAGAGCAGCAGCAATACGAGATTATCGCCAAGGCCCCTCAGTTTATGAATAAATCAATTCCTAAAATCGTTTTACATTAATTTCTTTTTTTTTCAAATTTGATCAAATTTATAGAGAACACGATAACATTTAATACACCAATTAAATAAATTACAAAAATATATTTATAATGTATCTATTGATATCATTAGGTTCCATAAATCTTGATGGTTTTTCCTATAAACTCGGTCAATTTTTTTTGACTTAAGAAAATTTTACAAATTAATTTATTCATGGACGGAGGGATTAACTGCATGCCATCCATAGAATAGGTCAGTCTTGAATAATGATTTGTTCATAATTGGTGGGTCTAAGAGCATCTTCAAGAATCTTTCTAAAACTTACTCACTAAATTATTATTCGAAGAGCTATTTGAGTAAACGTCGCTTTCTTTACACACCCTTCAGTAGCTTTTCTTGCGTGCACTCAGAGTCATCCTTATTCTCAGCCCCTGGCTAGAAATTTGGAATGAAGAAGGTCTAATTAAATAGGCTGTTGAAGGATATTTTTTTTTTCACTAAATTCTTTTTCTAAAAATCAGGAAGGATATAAAGAATCCCTTATAGTTGGTCTAACTAATCATGTTTGGCCTGGTACCAGGCTGACCCATGCCATAAGAGCATCTCTATTAGTTTCTAGAAAATCACTTTATAAATTAATGAGTTTTCCAAGTGTCAAAAAGTGTGGAGCATATTTATTGGCTTCCTCCAATCGTTTCTAAATATCGCTTCTTAAAGATATAAACTAATTATGTATCAGGGATCTCGAACTACTTATAAAGCACCTCCAACCAATTTTATGCTTTCTTGCTCTCTTTACATTAGGGACTTTGTCCTACTTATTTTTCATCACATCCTCCACCTTTGGATTGACCCATGGATAAGCGTGCGTATTTATCCATGTGATTTCGTGTATTTTCCAAGTACGAAAAGATTGGGAGTTGATATAGAAGTTGTTGAAGAGTAGTTTTTTTTTATCTTGCCAAAATATCAAGATTGAAAGTGGGTTTTCAAAACTCTTGAGCATCTTTCCAAAACCACGGTGTTTTCTAACTCGCCAAAAAGTATTGGGAAGAATAAATACGATCATCTCCAACAATTTCCAATAATTCAATCTTAAAATGTATAAGACAATTTTATATCATGAATTCTATACTATTTCTAAATTATCCTAACTAATTTATATATTATTTCTCTCACACATTTGTATTAGGAACTCTTTCATACTCTTTATTCTTTCCCCACCATTTCACCTTAGATTGGCCAAGTGATAGGCGTGCATCTACTGCACAGATCTTTGTGCACTTTTAGTTATTTTTTTCAAGTGCGAAAAGATTGGAACGTAGAATTAGAAACTCTTGGAAATGAATTTTTCTATTGTTGCTAAAAATTATAGATCGGGAAGCTTTATTAGAAAGAATAGAGAGGGCCACAAGCCGGCAACACCTAAAGCTATCAGCCTAAGAGTCTTCACCACCGACGGCCACTAGAGGAGACTTACGCCATGCCTGCTAGACAAGCAAGCACGAGGACTTTAGTGTCCCTCAGTGCATCGTCGTGTGGCACGGTTTGGTCCTAATTAGGTGCGATTAAACTAAGTATGGATTAGGTGTTCATGTGATTAGGCTGATTAAGATCTTGATTTTAGGAATTAAGTCTAAAATTTGGTATCAAAGCCATTTAGCCTATCTGTGAATGCTAATTTTCAATTAATTACAATTAAGTTGAGATTATGTCTCTACATGACTAATTCCATAATTAATTGCTTATGTTAAGCCCTAAATCCTTGACTAAGGGTAATTGTGCCTCTATTATTTAAAATTAGAAAAGTTTACAAGCTAATTGATGTTCCAGTTAGCCCAATTAGTTAGGGTTTCTGTTAGCACTGAGAATAAGGGGGTCAGCCATAACTGAAATCAAATTTGCAAACAAAAGTCAATTTTTCTCAAATCTCGAAACCCTAGACATAAATCCCAAAGTTTCACTAAAATCAGCGATCCTGGATCTCCCAAAAGCCTCACTTTTTTTCCTAAAACTTCAGACGTTTAGTGAACGATGCTTCAGTAAGCTCGCAGTTTTGAACCCCTGAGCGTTTTCTTCACTAGTTTTGCAAGTTCTGAATAACGAGATGCCATGGTTTGATCTGGAGAACTTGGACAAATGTATCATAATGTTTGTGTCACACCTTTACAATCATGTCTGAAATTTTGCTTCTGCATGCATTGGATAGAGAATCTAATCTTATTTCATCGCGTTACTTCAATCTTCTGTGTCCATTTACCTGAACAAGCGTACATGAAGTCCTGAACAACCAATTTGCCGATAGGCATTTGCATGATTTAAGTTTCAGATGTACTTGTCGGCAATCTCCATGAGAAGCTCTGATAGCTCCCTTGGCTTTGAGAACATGGGCATATGATCAGCTCCCTGCAACCCCCTCACCTCCGTGCCGGGGTTCCACGACGCCATCCGCCGCTGGAAGGTTGCCGGCAGCAACGCGTCGTCCTCGGCGACGATGCACACCCGCTTCACGGAGCCGTACCGCTCCGCCGTCAGGACGTCCCTGTTCATCGTCTCGTCGTCTAGGAACCGCCGTGATGGCCTCAGTGTCGCCATTGCCAGGGTCAGGTCCTGCATTGCGCCACCAGTGGAAGCAGCACGACGGTGACCAGACCATATGCAGGATGTGAACTAGTGCCTAGTGGCCATTGTCACCTACCTCAGGGGGGCTGAGCTGGTACAGTCTCTCCTTCAGGAACTGTGGCCCGAACCGATATGTCTCCACGGGATGCTGGGGGTCGCCGCTGGTCACGAATTCGCAGTCCATGTAGCGATCCGCTGGCTGCTCTTCTTGCGAACGCTAGAGTCGTCACGAAAACATGATGGTTAGACTGAAATTTGACACCTCCTTGTCCTTTCTGACGAAACAATCCTCGGATTTCCATTTCGTTACCTGCACGAAGGCGGACGTCATCGGCTTCCCAGCGGTGGGCATGCCGGCCGAGACGAAGACGGCGACGGCGACCCTGTCCGGGTACCACTCCATGGCGAGCGCGATGTTCTTGCTGCCCAAGCTGTGGCCGACGAGGACCGCCTTCTCCTCGGGCGGCAGGCCGGCCACCGCGGCCAGGAGCGGCCGGCTGTACTCCTCGAAGGATGGCACCTCCTTGGCGCGACCGGGGCTGGCGCCGCACGCGGCCATGTCCAGCGCCGTCACGCGGTGGCCCGCAGATGACAGGAGGGTGGCCACCTTGTACCAGCACCACGCGCCGTGGCAGAGGCCGTGCACCAGCACGAAATGGTGCTGCTGCTTCTTGCCGCTCTTAGTCTCCATTGTTGTCTCTGACTGCTCTGGGGTTGGCAACTTGGTGTTATCAGAACCACTTGCTCGCAAGAACACTTCTATAGGATAGGAGGAGGAAGAGGTGAAACATCCTTGTCATGTAACCAGAATATATGATGGAGAGAATTCTATATGTGCCACTCATGCTTGATGTACTCTCTTCATGCCAATTATCTAATTTTCTGAATTTCTAGTTTTTTTTTCTCTTTTCTTCTAGTGCTTGAGTTAGTGAAAAGCTGTAGGCAGCTGACTTTCATGTAGACCTTGCATCAACGTCTCAATGATTGAACACCTTTTCTACTTACTGCCTCTGTCCGGAAAAAGATATATTCTTGACCTTGCATTCTTGCCTCAACTAAAAATATCTAAAGTCTCAATATTTGTATGGCACAAAATAGGTATCTTGTGGAAAATATTTTTCATGACAAATCTAACAGCATTTGTCTGGTTTGGTGTATTGATACTTTCTTGTATAAATTTGATCTAATTTAAATCACTTTGACTCGATTGGTTATGCAAAAATTGTATTTTTTTATAGTAACGAATGTAGTATTTTTAGTTTTTTTTGCCTTTCTGGAGTTATTTTTAGTGGCAAGCTATAACTGACTTTCCTGTGAGCCGATATATGTAGTATCAAAATGTCTCAAGGATTGAACACTAGTTCACATATCAAGAGGAAAAACGTACTCTTGAAACTAAATTCACAAGATTCGCAATCCCCGAGTATGAGCGTTTATCTAGGACACAATGATGGCACTGATAGATAGTCTGATACAAATAATTCCTGCCTTTTTTTTTTGTTGGAGCATGAACAGGAGTTGACCGCTAATTCCCCAACTAGAGCAGTAATGGACGCTTCCTCTTTCAACAACAATACTTGTCAGCTACTTCCAAGATGAGCTGGGCGAGCTCCGCTGGCTTGGAGAACATGGGCATGTGATCAGCTCCGCCAATCGCCCTCACCACAACACCGGGACCGCCGGAGGCCGCCAACTTCCGCTGTTCCTCCGCCGGCCACGTCCTGTCTTCCTCGGCGACGACAAACACGCGGCTCACCGCGCCGTACCTGCCCTCCGTCAGGACGTTCTCCCCGGCCATGGCCTCGTCGCCGACGAACATCTGCGCCGGCCTGACCAGCATCTTGGCAAGCGTGAGGTTCTGCATCGCGACGCGCCGGTCACACCGAGTGATTTGGCAAGATCTAGCTGTGTGAATTTGTGTTACCTCTGCAGGGCTGAGCTGGTACATCCTCTGTGACATCCATTCTGGGCCAAGCAGGAATGTCTCCACTGGATTCTCCGAGCCTCTCTCCACGACTCCAAATGTGCTGTCCAAGAAGGAATCCGGCCTAGAATCTCCTTTCAGATACTAAAATACATGATAGTTCTTATATGTATTTTCACAATACAGAATTGGTTGCATCTACTGCAAGCATGAGGTTTGGGCACTGATCTGAAGTTCTGAACCTGCTCCAAGAACGTTGAAATGGGGCGACCGGGGACCGGCATGGGCGCGGAGACGAAGACGGCGACGGCGACCTTGCGCGGGAACCTCTCCATGGCGAGCGCGAGGTTGTGGCCGCCGAAGCTATGGCCGACGAGGACGAGCCTGTCGCCGTCGGGGGCAGCGGCGACCGCGTCGAGCAGCGGGCGCGAGTAATCCTCGAAGGAGCGCACCTCGTGCAGGCGCGCCGGGTGGGCGCCCGACGCCGCCAGGTCCAGCGCCGTCACGCGGTGGCCGGCGGATTCCAGCGCGGTGGCCACCTTGTACCAGCACCAAGCGCCGTGGCAGAGGCCGTGCACCAGCACGAAGTGGTGCTGCTGCTTCTTGCCGCTCTCAGTCTCCATGGTCGTCTCTGCTCTGAGGTTGGTGACTTGGTGTGATCAGGACCACCCAAAGGAAGAGGTGAAACAACCTTGTCATGTAACCAGAATATATGATGGATAGAACTCACTCAATTCTATATGTGCCACTGATGCTTGATGTACTCTCTTCATGCCAATTGTCTAATTTTCTCAATTTCTAGTTTTTTTTTCCTTTTCTTCTAGTGCTTGAATTAGTGAAAAGTTGTAGGGTGCTGACTTTCATCTGGACCTTGCATCAATGTCTCAATGATTGAACACTTTTCTACTTACTGCCTCTGTCCGGAAAAAGATATATTATTGACCTTGCATTCTTGCCTCAGTTAAAATATCTAAAATGTTACTAAGTTTATAAAAAAATTCTCAATATTTGTATGGCACAAAATAGGTATCATGTGGAAAATATTTTTTCATGACAAATCTAACAGCACTTGTCTCGTTTGGTGTATTGAACTTTCTTGTATAAATTTGATCTAATTTAAATCAGTTTGACTCGACTGGTTATGCAAAAATTGTATTTTTATAGTAACGAATGTAGTATTTTTAGGTTTTTTTTTTGGGTCTTTCTGGAGTGATTTTTAGTGGCAAGCTATATCTGACTTTCTTGTGAGCCGATATATGACAGGAGGGTGGCCACCTTGTATCAGCACCACGCGCCGTGGCCGAGGCCGTGCACCCGAGACGTTACTTCCGCTTTGCCATCAAGGTTAGGGTGTCTCGCGACTCCCGCCGTCGCCGTTCGGTATCTACACCGCTGGTCCCCCTCCCTCCTCCTCCGGCATATCGCCGGAGGTCGGAGGGAGTAGGAATCTATTGTTTTCTAGTAAGTTTTTTCTATTAGATTGAGTCTTTAGGTTTAGGGTTTCTTCATGCCAAGTTTCTTGGTATTGGAGATTTATCTCTTCCTCCTGCTCTTCTCCGGCAACGGCGAGGGTGTGGGGTGGAATCGTTTTCTCTATGGCGGACATGTTGAAGATGAAGGCGGCATCTACGGCATCGGCATCTTCATCGACATGACGACATGGAGACTCGTGTTTCCAAACGGCGGCATCAAGGCGGAGATGATGCCGCCGCCATGGAATAATTTTTTCCGATCCCTTCTTCGTTTTGTTGTGGTTGGATCCGCCACGATGAAGGACTAGGGAGAATAATTTTTCAGATCGGTCTTCCTCGTTCTTGATGGCGAGAAAGAAGAAAAAAGGAAGACACAAGGAAGAAGAAAAGTTTCTCAACTCCGCCCGCAAGAATGTTGGCCGTCCGTTGGGCATCTTGTCGGCCGAAAACAATTGTTGCCGAGTATTTGCCTGTGCAGTCATCCATACAAAGCGTTAAATAGGTTTGGGTTTGAGATCCGGATCTATTCACAAAGCGGGTATAATTTAGATGAATTTTGGATATTTGTGTAATCCGTAGAAACTGTAATGTGTTGATGTACCCGGCTATTATCTAATATAATTCTTCTTTCATTGAAAAAAAAAAAAAGCACGAAGGAAGAGTTTCGGTGAGGAGTTTCAGACAGACTACAGACTACAAACATACAGTAGCAAAGGAAGAGGCCAATAATGCAAATCCAAGGCAAGCCCCTGGTAGAATCCAGGGAATGATCAGATAATCCCATTACTTTGCTTCCCTTTTTGGAAAAAAAAAATTGTTTCCACAACTTTCTATTTTTAATTAAGATTTATAAAGTTATACTCACAATTTTTATGCATAAAATTTCATGGGACACAATTTATAATTTTATTTTATTTTTATAGTAAAGTTATTTAGAGATAAAAATGACAATATATCTGGTGCAAACCAGTCTTTTTATGTAATCCTGCAAACTTCTAATCTGGTCCAGATGACGTTGATCCAAAGGGCGCATAGAGATTAGGTAATTTTACGCTTAACCGCCCGCTACTAATCGCACTTTTGTAAATCGCCCCTCCCGCTCCCCCTTCACCCCCCTTGATCATGAGACCCAGATTAGAAGTACTGAGAATTGCATTCATTTTGGATCAAAAGGAGAGCAAGTATATCATAAAAACATCATAAATAAATCAACCATTTTAGTTCAAATTTGAACGTTGATTGACCAGCATATCGAAAAATCACGCCCTTATATTAAGCAAACGTGACATAACAATGTTCAGATTTACACATCTTATTTCAGACCTGGATGGAAGATTTGTAGTACATCTCTCCGATCACCGATTCAGCAACCATGGGTTCAAATCAGAAACGCCTCTCAACTGTACTTGTTGGCTACCTCAACAAGCAGGTGGGAGAGGTCCGTTGGCTTGGAGAGCATGGCCATGTGATCAGCTCCCTGCAGGCTCCTCACCTCGGTGCCGGGGCTCCACGAGGCCATGCGCCGCTGGAACTCCGCCGACCACGATGCGTCGTCCTCGGCGACGACGCACACCCTTCTCACGGCGCCGTACCTGCCGGGCGTCAGCACGTTGTTCCTCTTCTTCAGCGTTGCGTCGTCTTGGAACCATCGAGATGGCCTCACCATCGCCTTTGCCAAGGTCAGATCCTGCGTGCATTGCGCTTTCACCGTCAGGCATTGCAGGAATCACTGCAGTGTCGCCATTGTTTGGCAGTCACCTACCTCAGGAGGGCTGAGCTGGTACAATCGCTTGGCCAAATACTCTGGCCCTAGCAGAAGTGTCTCCACCGCCGGATACTCAGGATTGTTGGCACTGTATGTGCAATCCATGTAGAAATCTGGCCCCGTTTCTTTCGAAAACTGGCATACAAAGACAGTAATTGCAATAATGGTTAAGCGTATAAAGAGCAATGTGCTATTCTTCGAATCAAAGAGTAAAAAATAAAGAAAGAGCAAGATCAATGAAACCGTTCTCAATGCGATTTTAAGATCTTCGAAAAATAGGAAAAATACTAAGTGGTTTATATGATTAAAATAAGTTTAAGTTAGAAGCTAAACTGCACATATTTTGTATTTTTTTTTGCTGGCAACACTTCTTTTCACAGCTCCTAAATAAAACACATAACCCTGTCGTGTTAGAAACTTAGAACATGTTAATTTGACCGTGCTTTTGTTATGTTTATTTAGGCAACTTTTCCAAGAAACGCTTTTACATTCGGGCCGTGTACCTCTTCTAAGACGATCGCCATGGGCTTGCCGGCGGTGGGCATGGCCGCCGAGACGAACACCCCGACGGCGACTCTGTCAGGGAACCTCTCCATGGCCAGCGCGAGGCACTGGCCACCGAAGCTGTGTCCCACGAGGACCGCTTGCTCCCCGGGCGGCAGCGCGGCCACCGTGTCCAGGAGCGGCCGGCTGTAGTCCTCGAAGCACGCCACCTCCTCGCCGCGCGCGGGCTGGCGCCGCACCCCGCCATGTCCAGCGCCGTCACGCGGTGGCCGGCGGATTCCAGCGCGGTGACCACCTTGTACCAGCACCACGCGCCGTGGCAGACGCCGTGCACCAGCACGAAGTGGTGCTGGTGTTTCGGTGGCCGCCCCTCGCCGCTCTCCTCCTCCTCCATCGTCGTCGTCCCTGAACTCGAGCGAGCGAGGGAGTCAACGCAGCTCGGGAGAAGAACACAAGCAAGAGTTAGTGCCTTAGTGGAGTGCACCTTTTCTTTTCTTTCTCTCCTTTTTTTTTTGGCCGGCAGCCTTATCGTCTCTCTCACACCCCCACCCCCACACCACCCCCACCCCCCCCCCCCCACCCCCCGCAATTCCAGACTTTCAGTTAACAAAAATCCATATGATAGTGAGGTTAGGTACGCTCAGTAACTTGTAAATCGGAATAATAAGAGGCATTTTATTTTATTCAGATATATAATAACCAGTGCACATAGTAGTAATACTGCACGTGGCAACAATAGTCGTCGTCATCATATTCTCAGTCGCATCTGCTGGCAACCCTTCCAAGGATGTCGCATAGTTCCTTGGTCTTGGAGTTCATGACGGCGTGGTCGGCACCGGAGATCTCCTCGACCTCGGTGCCGGGGCTCATGTCGACCATCCAGCGCTGCATCTCCTCGGTGCTGGATTCGTCGGCCTTGGCCACCACGAACACCTTCTTGACAGACCCGTAGTTGGCCGCCGTGAGCAGCGTCTCGTCCTTCATCACCGGGTCGTCCAGGAACTGGTTGCCGGGCCTCACCAGCAGCTTCGCCAGGGTCAGGTCCTCCGCCGGACTCTCCTGGTAGTACTTCTCCTCCATGAACCTTGGACCCATCACGATCGCTACCCCTTTCTTCCCGCTGGTGCCGTCTTCGTCGTTGATGGGCACTACTTGGCAGTCCATGAGCAGCCCTTTAGAAGCAGTTCTTCTCATGAACTGCAGTGCATCATCCATCACAAAAGAAGAAGAAAAATTCAAATTTGACATATATATAAATATTTGCGAGTTGTTGTGACGTGATACCACCAGTTTCAGTTTGGAATGGAGTACAATGATGAGACAATGGTTGATGCACATGCGTGTGTACATACCTCTTCGGTGGTGACGCCCATGTGCTTGCCGACGCACGGCAGCGCGGCGGCTACGAACACGGCGGCGGCGACCTTGCGCGGGAACCTCTCCATGGCGAGCGCCAGGCTGAGGCCGCCGTGGCTGTGTCCGACGAGGACCAGCCTCTCGCCGTCGGGGGCCGCGGCCACCGCGTCCAGCAGCGGGCGCGAGTAGTCCTCGAAGGAGCGCACCTCGTGCAGGCGCGCCGGGTGCGCGCCCGACGCCGCCAGGTCCAGCGCCGTCACGCGGTGGCCGGCGGATTCCAGCGCGGTGGCCACCTTGTACCAGCACCACGCGCCGTGGCAGAGGCCGTGCACCAGCACGAAGTGCTTGCCGCCGACTTCCATTGCTGCTAGCTGTGCGTGGGTATGGACTATGAAGTGCTCGCTGGAGAGCGGAGAGTGTGTGATCGATTGATCTTGTCTGCTGCGGTGCGGTGTTGGTGTGCAGCCTGCAGGTCGGGGCGTGATGTTTATATATAGAGACAAGGTGTTGATTGCCGCTTCGTTCCTTCTGCTTCAAGTTGATCA